>CAIGQV010003909.1:6723287-6740149 GCA_903798115.1 Danio jaintianensis | reverse complement strand
ATATATATATATATATATATATATATATATATACAGTAACACAGTATGAAAGTGACAGGAAAACTTTAGTCAAAAACCACTCTTTGTTGCTTTATAAAATGAATAATCCCATGTTCGGCATTAAAGTTCTGCTGAAATCCGTGATAAATTATAGTCGTGAATTGTTATACTATTAGACATATTTCTTTAGCTTGAAGATTCAGTTGAATAAAAATCGTGACTATGATATTTCATAATGACACATTCCAGATTTTTTTCCCCAGTGTTCTGTCTTTCAGCTGCAGGAAACACTCTGTCCTGAGTTCACCTCATGATAGTCCCGCCCATAGCCCCGCCCCACCCACTGATGCCCCGCCCACATTATCTACAAGCTCTGTTGTGCTCAGTTTTTGTGCCCTCACTGAATAGTGTACTATACAGCTATAGAAAAAACTGAAGAAACCACTTGAAAATACTTCTTTCTATTATTGCTTTAGTAGGAATGGGGTTGAGTAAGATTTTAATATTTGTTTTATTATATACAAGTCTAAAAATATTTCTCACTAATTAAAAAATAAAACATTTTGTCCTATTTTCCATGACATGATATATGGTCAGTGTTATCAATCTGTTGTGATTGAAAAAATCTTGCTTAACTCCTCTGAGGTTAAAATATTGGCACTGTGTATTTTAACAAAAAAAATTGAGTAAAATATATTTTTTATATTATATATACCTGTTTTTATGAGAATGGTCATGTTATGTTATTTTAGAAAAATATACGTTGCATTTCAAATGTAAATAAAGTGTGTTTTACTATTCAAAATAAAATGTCTATAAATAAAGATATCTGCAAATAATGCTTCATCATAATTCAGTGTATATATTATGTTTTACATATATTATACACTCACCGGCCACTTTATTAGGTACACCTGTCCAACTGCACGTTAATGCAAATTTTTAATCAGCCAATCACATGGCAGCAACTTAATCCATTTAGGCATGTAGACATGGTCAACACGATCTGCTGCAGTTCAAACCGAGCATCAGAATGGGGAAGAAAGGTGATTTAAGTGACTTTGAATGTGGCATGGTTGTTGGTGCCAGACGGGGTGGTCTGAGTATTTCAGAAACTGCTGATCTACTGGGTTTTTCACGCACAATCATCTCTAGGGTTTACAGAGAATGGTCTGAAAAAGAGTAAATATCCAATGATGCTGCAGTTCTGTGGATGCAAATGGCTTGTTGATGCCAGAGGTCAGAGGAGAATGGCCAGACTGGTTCGAGCTGATAGAAAAGCAACAGTAATTCAAATAACCACTCGTTACAACCGAGGTATGCGGAAGAGCATCTCTGAACACACAACACGTCGAACCTTGAGGCAGCAGCAGAGGGCCACAGCCTACGTGAGTATTGTTGCTGATCATGCCCATCCCTTCATGACCACAGTGTACCCGTCTTCTGATGGCTACTTCCAGCAGGATAACGCGCCATGTCATAAAGCGCGAATCATCTTAGACTGGTTTCTTGAACATGACATTGAGTTCACTGTACTCAAATGGCCTCCACAGTCACCAGATCTCAATCCAATAGAGCACCTTTGGGATGTGGTGGAACGGAAGATTCACATCATGGATGTGCCGCCGACAAATCTGCAGCAACTGCAAAATGCTATCATGTCAATATGGAGCAAAATCTCTGAGGAATATTTCCAGTATCTTGCTGAATCTATGCCATGAAGGATTAAGGCAGTTCTGAAGGTAAAAGGGGGTCCAACCTTGTACTAGTAAGATGTACCTAATACAGTGGCCGGTGAGTGTATTTCACACATTTTGACATTTTATATCGAAACATGAAAGCAGACACATTACTTGCATTCGAAATGCAAAGTATACAAAACATATAAAAGAGTAAGTAATCAATTTACGTTTTAGTATATTTTAAAACATTATTACGAATGGGTAAAACCTAGAAGGAAAGAGGAAAATGTAAAGATTTAACATGACAATGAATTGTCATAGTATTTTGCGGCTGTGCTGTTACACTGGAAAAATTGATTCATTGGATTTACTAAAACAATTTTAAGGTAAGTGGCTGCAAACCGTTTATATGGGCTGAATTTAAACAAATTAAGCTGAACATTACTAAATTTATTTATTTTTGTTTAAATTCAGCCCATATAAATTGTTTGCAATCACTTACCTTAAAAAAAAAATTGTAAATCCAATGAATCATTTTTTTCAGTGTACACTAAATGTCAAGTCAAGTCGAGCTTTATTGTCATTCCGCTACGTGTTGGACATACAGAGGAACGAAATGTCGTGTCTTGCAGGACAACAGTGCCACATAAATTAATCATAAATACAAACACAACACTGGACACAAGAGCTATTTTAAAAACCTCTGCATAACTGACATATACTATAAATGTCACTTTAGTGTGTGTTTGTTGTGTATATCACGCTGAAAGTGTGTGATGGAGCTGGTGTTTACTGTTAGTTACTGTTAGTCTGGTTGTTTGGAGTGTTTCTGGCGTCTGCAGTGGTGGTGTGTTTCCTGAATCTCTCTGCTCAAGTGTTTGTTCTCTTGGCTTCACTCAATCTGTGTTCAGCCAGAGATTGTCTCATCTCTCACGCTCTTCCTCTGCAGGTTATGCTTTCCTGCTGTTCCAGGAGGAGAGTTCGGTTCAGGCCCTCATCGATGCCTGCATTGAGGAAGATGGAAAACTCTACCTGTGTGTCTCCAGTCCCACCATTAAAGACAAACCAGTGAGTAAAGCGTCTGCCATAGTTTGATAGTTATATGCTACTAAAATTATCCTTGGGAATACATTTTGCAAGTACATGGCTTTTAAGTTGTTGTTTTTTTATTCTATAGTAGTACATATTTTATAAATGCTCTCAAGAAAGCATAAAAGTAAGTAAGAGTTATTCACGACTAAACTAAAACTACAACCAAAACATACTGAAACTAGTTTTGCTATTTGAAATAAAATGCTTTTTTTTTTATAAAATCTTAAAATTAATATAAATATATTACAATTTTACTTTTAATACTTTTTATTATTATTCGGTATTATTAATAATATTATTTTCATTACTAACTTCGTTGATATTCATAATAACATTTACATTTATTTGAATTATTATTATTATTATTATTTTTTTTTATTAATCGTCTGTTATTTTAATACATTAGCACATACAAATACAGTCTCAGCTATACAGTAGGAAATAATGGGAAATATACAAACAAGTAGACCGGATAATACAGTCAGGCTAGGAGCTAAAAATGCACCATAGAATAGAAAATCAGGAGAAATTATTAATGTAATGCCAAAAAGGTGTCCATAGCTGCCAAAAATCATTGGACTCTTGATTTAAATTATTTTTAATGTATCAATTATATTAATATATTTAAAATGAATACTGTATTAATTAAAGTGAAAAAATACACAAATATGAAAAAATATAACTATCAATAGTTATATGCTTCTAAAATAACTCTCAATGAATGCAATTACAATTGCAAACCGGAAACTTAATTAAATATTTTAATATAATAATTGATTTAACCATTCAATGTTATCAATAATAACATTTCAGTATATTTAAATATATTTGTATTTACTTAAAAATATATGTAATACATACAATGCATGTTAATTATCTAAAAATAGAAATAATATGTTACTATTTATGTTATAAACATATATGTTATAAATATATTTTATATTTAATTAGCCTTTAATAAAATTAATAAATAAACAAAAATCTAAGCTCAATGACAGAATACGTTTGAGAATACGTTTGAGTATACTTAAGTATTTAAATAGAGGCGATCTCCTCCTCTGAGAAAACAGAGATCAGTGATTTCTCCTCCTCAGGTTCAGATTCGCCCGTGGAACCTCAGTGACAGTGATTTTGTGATGGACGGATCTCAGCCTCTCGACCCACGCAAGACCATCTTTGTAGGAGGTGTTCCTCGACCTCTGCGTGCAGGTGAATATCTCAAACTGATCCCCCAATATAACACCAGAGCCAGTGTTTATACCTTATACAGTATAGCTTCCTCTGTGCTGTTATATTAGAGGCTTCTGCCAGTATCAAATATTCTTAATTGCTGAAGCTTTTATCATAGTCAGGGGCAGACTTAGGGATTTGGGGGCCCTAAGCAATTCCAGGTATGGGGCCCCATTAAAACTCAAAACATTCTCTTTCCCTATAGGTATTTTTTTTCTTCTGTAGATTAGGTTTTCATCAATAATTTCTTTTGTAAGTAAACTGCATGTTAAAAATATATTTAAAGTGGAACCTTTATCTTCTTAATGTAAAATTAAATACATTCAATTGTACCCATCGCCACTGAACATATTGGACCAGTTACCAAAGATGCAACAGCAAAAACACACAGCACTGTGATTTTTCACATTGTATAGTAACTACGATTGGCTAATCTTTTCACCATTTTTCATATGAATTGATTAATAGCTGTTTGTGAATCGGCGGCCGTCACTGTTCACTGAGAAATTTTCTTTTATTTGAACAGACTCTTTCTTAACAGGCTCACAAATGTTCCACTATTCATGGGGGCCCCGGTTTTGAAAAGAAGTAATAACGTTAAAATCTTAGTGGTTATAGACAGATTTTACAACATATGATAGAACATTTATAAAAGAGCTATATGATTAATATAGGCTTCTTGGCATTGGTCGGGGCCCCCTAATTCCCCGGGGCCCCAAGCAGCCGCTTACCTCGCTTATTGGTTAAGTCTGCCCCTGATCATAGTATAAGGCATAGGTCTCAAACTCAATTCCTGGAGGGCTGCAGCTCTGCACAGTTTTGCTCCAACCCTGATCAAACACAGCTGATCCAAATAATCGAGGTGTTCAAAAGAGTCATGAAAACCTTCATTAGTTGGATCAGTTGTGCTTGATCAGGGTTGGAGCAAAACTGTGCAGTGCTGCGGCCCTCCAGGATTTGAGTTTGAGACTTATGGCATAAGGTATTATCACGATATTTATTATCACGATAGCTGCCAAAAAAGAACTTTAACAGGTGTTATAACCAAAAAATACATAGTGTAATGCTTTATTGTTTGTACATGTTCAGAGTAAACAAATGTTTTAAATAAATTATATTGCAAAAAGATTATAAATTATAAAAAAAAACTCTCGTTATCAATGTTAGTTAATAAATTATTGGTATTATAGTTATGCTAAACTTAACTTTAGTACTTATTAACTTCAATTAATGAAATCATTACGACTAGATCAGGAATGAAAGAATATTGGCATATGTCTATTGTATTATCATCATATAATGGGTTTCATAAAATGATCTTAAAGGGGTAGTTCATCCAAAAATGAACATTTCCTCAAGATTTACTCACACTCAAGTGGTTCTAAACTTTTATGACTTTCTTCTGTTGAACACAAAACAAGATATTCTGAACATTGTTGTGGAAAAAGCTGTCATTAGCCCCTTTCACACAGTGATAGCGGTAAATATCCGGAAAATCTCCGGAACGACTTTACCGGTGAAGTCAAATATGTGCTGTTCACACAGGCAAGGACGTATCGGAATTTTTCCGGAAAGGACTATTCACACATCCATTCCAAAATACCGGTAAATTCTGACAACATTAACCAGAAATAAACTCTAAACGGCTGCGCTTATATTAAACATGAAGGGGGGTTAGTCTTTTTCTTGATGGTTGCACTTTTATTTAAAACTTTAGCATTCATGTAGCTGCTTTTGTCCCAGAGACGGACCAAATAACTAGGAAAAAATCGATAACGTCACCATCTGGCAGAAGCGCTAACTGCAGCTAAAAACAGCTTTGTTTACACATTTGAGGACATTACAAATTCTGATGGATATTGTGAACAACATCGATGAAATATATGGAGGAACACTTCCGCATATCGAGATGCACATTGGAGTGTGTGCTGCAGCTTGTGAGATACTTTTTAAAACAAAAGACTACCGGTGTTGTAGGCTATACTCAAATCTGACTGACCGGAGCGCTCCTTCACATACACTTGCAGAGCACTTAACGCAGAGCTTTCAGGCAAACTTACAGTAGTTTATCATAAGCATGTTATCTATCTATTATCATTTTATCTATTTTTTCCACAGTTGGCACTAAGAAGGAACATAGAAACGTTATCTGATTTTTTCATAAACAGCACGGATGTGAATGTGTCTGAGTGTTCTGATTGGCTGGAGTAGACGTCTCATGTCAGCGTGTTCTAACCGTGAACGTGCTCTTTCCGGCAATTTTCCTTCTGCGTTTACACAGAGCAGCATTCTGGGAAATTACCGGTAATGTTACAACTTCTCTTTCCAGAAAACTGCCAGAATGAATTTACCGGTATTTTCAAAAAGGGCCTGTTCACACATGCAGACCTTTCCGGAAAATTGCTGGTAATTTTCCGGAAAAGTCTGTATGTGTGAAAGGGGCTATTAACATCCACAGTAGGAACAACAACAAAAAAATACTATGTAAGTCAGTGGCTGCTTTTTTACAACATTCTTCAGAATATCTTCCTTTGTGTTTAATAGAACAAAGAAACTCAAACAGGTTTGGAACAAAATGACAGAATTTTCACTTTTGGGTGAACTATCCCTAAATACACCCCGAAGTGCCTTGAAATGCACCTCTTTTTTTTGGTCCCACTTTACAGTAAGGTTGCGTTAGTCAATGATAGTTAATGCATTTACTAACATCAATAAACAATATATTCATTACATTATTTGTTCATATTAGTTAACGGTAGTTAATGAAAATACAGTTGTTCATGTTAACTCACAGTGCATTAACTAATGTTGACAAGCATGAGTTTGGATTTTAATAATGCATCAGTGAATGTTGAACTATGATTAATAAATGCTGTACAAGTATTGTTTATTATAAGTTCATGATATAAAATACATTAATTAACATTAACTAATGAAACCTCATTGGAAAGTGTAATGTCATTAACTGGAACATGTAGACTGGGCCGAACATATGGAGTAGCTCCTCCCTCTTTTTAATAACAGCCAATTGCCTTTTGCTTATAGCAGATATTATCATAAATATCATTGTAACATTGTGTTTGTGTGTATTCAGTGGAGCTGGCAATGATCATGGACCGGCTGTATGGAGGAGTGTGTTATGCTGGCATTGACACAGACCCAGAGCTCAAATACCCCAAAGGTGCGGGTCGAGTGGCTTTCTCTAATCAGCAGAGCTACATCGCTGCCATCAGCGCCCGCTTCGTCCAGCTGCAGCACAATGACATCGACAAGCGGGTGAGTCTCAGCATTCAACACTAAACAAACTGCATATGTAATTAAGTAATATTTATTTCTATAGCACCTTCAAAGAGCAAAGGTCACAAAGTGCTTTACAACAACATTGTAGGATAAAATTCATAAAACCATACAAATACACACATCACACACATGAAGACTGAATTATTAGCCCCCTGTATATTTTTCCCCCAATTTCTGTTTAACAGAAAGAAGACATTTTCAGCACATTTCTAAACATAATAGTTTTAATAACTCATTTCTAATAACTGATTTCTTTTATCTTTGCCATGATGACAGTACATAATATTTTACTAGATATTTTTCAAGATACTAGTATTCAGGTTAACCCTTTAACTGCCCCACCAAGAAAGAAAATTTTGGATTGCATTTTTTAACTCCTAATGTCGCTAGTTAACACACTCGATGCATTTTCTTTCAACACATCCCATAATTTCTAAAATATCAACCTTTACCATAGGGTTTATGGTAAAAGTACCGGAATTAATACATCTACTATGAAACATCTGAAAATATGAAGTGTAAGACCAATTTATTTAAAAAAATATTCAAAATAAAACATTTTCGACTACTAAATCATCTTTATTTTTTGAGGTATGCCATAAAATATTTCAGATTCTCATTTAACATGTTTTCTTGTTTGTTGTTTTACAATAAAACCAAAATCAAGTGTAGTATTGCAACAGGATGTTTGTTTGATTTTCTTGTAAACCAATAATTCTCTGTAGTGTACACTATTATTTAATTCTTTAAATTACTTTAACAGTCATTATTTAAAACAGTCAAAATATAGTCAACCATTTGTTAGAGCAGGCAGTTAAAGGGTTAAAGTGCAACTTAAAGGCTTAACTAGGTTAAGTAGGCAAGTCATTGTATAAAGGTGGTTTATTCTGTAGACAATAGGAGGGTGAATAATTGTGTATTTGGTTGTTGTAACTGTACACATACATACATATACATACATGGACAGAGCAGAAATTAAACATAAGCAAGTGATGTGTGTCAGATTTGCATTGCTAAGAGAGAAAAAAATGCATGTTGTAATTTCATTTCTGGAATAATAAAAAATAAGCTACTGATTGCTATTAATAATAAGAAATGTGTAAACATTATAAAGTAGCAATGCAGCAAAATCAAAATTCTGCGCCGAAACGGAAACTGAAAACTCTGGATGCACTTGGCTGTAATGATTTTAATGATTATTGCTATTTACATGGCGGACTTTGTAAGTGGAAAAACTGAATGGAAAAACTGAACGCTTCACTAGCGAGAAAACCGTTTAACAGACCATCTGCGGGAGGATTAAGAATGAGCCTCCCCTATTCGGCCTCTTTACTTTCTCTTTACTTTACTTTTACTCTTTACTTTACTCCTTTACTTTTGTGGATAAGTAAGCGGTGTTGTACGCACTCCACTGAAGACGTGCATTAGCCTACATTTTTTATTACATTTGTTAAGCACAAAGATTTGTTTCAAAACTATTTCTAAATTCCGTTCTAATTTCCAGCAAACGAATAAATGAACAATAATAATGAAGTGTGGTCGAAAAACTGAGTTATATCCAAACACACGTCCTATTCTTATGCTCCATACGGAGATGCATACGTCTCCAAAACCCGACAGGTGGACAAATCTAAACTGGTTTTTATTAAAATAAATATAAATATGCATACAATAAATAATACTGCTAATAATAATAACATTATAATAAAAATGCAAATTGTCATGAATAAACTGAAAAAAGCCCCCCGACATGAAGAAGGCATAGAGGTAGTGGTTTTTATATTTATGTAGAAAATAATAATTTTTGTAACATTTTAATCCTTTATTTATTTTTTTCATATGTAAAGATATTTGTGTATTGATGTACATCCATGTGTGTATTAAGCGTTTGAACCTGCATAGGCGCATAACTAACGCGCTCTGCGCTGGACTTTAGAGCAGCTTTTAGTTGGTCAATGGCGCGGCCTATTTCAGATTCTCAAAATAGCAACGTGCCAACAATGCGCCATAACACACCTCCTTTATAGACCAGCACACCCATGAGTCCACAAAGTAGCGTAAATGGATTTGCTATTTAAACAACGTGGCGCAAAATATGAAAAATAGGGTTGCGCTGGTCTGAAAATAGCAACAAATAACGCCAAACACGTCTTGCGCCTTATTGCGCTGGGTGTATGATAGGGCCCTTAAACTTAAAACTTAACTCAAGCTAAATTATAATGATTAAAAACAAAAAAACAAGCCAATAAAATAAAAAAACACATTTAATTGAATTTTCGAGAGAGAGTCGAGCCATGACAACATAGTAGCGCTATTGCAACAAGTATTACTACATAGAAATTTCCTGTCGGCAATATATTTGAGTGAAATTTTCTTTTGCAGTGAGCATGTGCAGGTTGTGCATAGATATGTGTACATGTACATGAGCAGAATATCCACAGAGCAGCATAGCCTTTTTAAAAAAATTTTCAGCTCATATTTTTGTCCGTTTTTCTCTTTGGCAATTTTGGCCGATAATTATCAGAAGATTCAGTGCATCCTTATTATAAAAACATATTTTAGTTGTTTAGTCACTGGACAACAAATCCTTTAAATTGACCAGTATTCAATACATTAAAAGAAAAATAAAAGCACTGAACAAACCGATATTTTAGTTGTATTCTGAAACTATAATGGTGTTATACATCCTCAATCATTTTTGGTGATTGATTTATTTCCCATTGTGTTTGCTTAAAAATGACTATGACAACTTCTTCTGTCATGAGTTTCTCACAGGTTTATTGTTTATATTTATATTTGGTTAGTAAAACTATATTAAGAAAAGTATTATTGTATCACTTTATTTTGATGGTCTTTTTAAACGCATTTTGTTGAATTTAACTTGCATTGCATCTACATGCCAACTAATTCTCATTAGATTATAAGTAGACTGTTAGGTTGAGGTTAGGGTTAGTGTAAGTTGACATGTACTTGCAAAGTTTCTTATAGTCATTTAAATGTCTGTTGAAGGAGCAGTATCAGCAGATATTAAGCAGACAGTCTACTAATACTCAAATGAGAAGTAATTGGCATGTAGTTGCAATGCAACTTTTAGTCAACAAAATGTTGACTATATATAACATGTATAACAATAGGGACCATCAAAATAAAGTGTTACCAGTATTAGCAGTTTTATCATAATCAATCCTGATGGAGTTGTCATTTGGTGTATTACATTTCTTATTAATAAAATTTGCCTTATGATTATTAATTATATTTGCATTATATTCGTTGAAACATTATTATAAAGTAACAAATGAAAAAAGACTTTGAACACGTACTATATTACCATAATATAACTCATTTTTAGGCCATTTTATGACACTCATTATTGTACTGTTTATCACATATAATATCTACTACAATCACAGGACTATGTTCAATGCTGGCACAACTTGAAAAAGCAAAACTAACTTCACTGAATCACTTTCTGTGACTCCTAATCCATTGATGTTTATCAAATCAAGCTACAGAGATACCACTGGCAGCTTGTCATAATGTGACATTTAACTTAAAACTATTTGAACTTTGAGGCCGTTTGACCTTTCCAAACTCTGCAAGGTGTTACCAGAGGGTTTTACGTGAGATACCTTTCAAAAGACGGAGCTATTATAGATAAATAAATCTAAAACCATGAAAAATTTAAAAATATATTTAAAAAAAATGAAGATAAAAGTATTCACTGCAAAAAAATAGCTTTTCCCACTTGGAGTTTCTGTCTTGTTTCTAGTCCAAATATCTTAAAATTGTTAAATCAAGGTGTATTTTTATGCGTAAAAATTATTGTCTTGTTTTCAGAAATAATGTCTAAATTAAGTGAGTAAAATAAGCTAAATAATCTGCCTGTGGGGTAAGTAAAATCATCTCATTTAAAACAAATAAATCATGATTATTTTACTTACTCCACTGACAGAATATTTGGCTTGTTTTAAGGAAAAAATCACTTAATCTGGACCTTTTTTTTGTTGTTTTTTTAAACAAGACGTCTAGAGAACGTCTCACTTGTCTAGAAAATGCTTCTTGAGTTAAGAGTTTTTAGATATTTGGACTAGAAACAAGACAAAAACTCTTGAGTTAGAAAATCATTTTCTGCAGGGTTAAAAACTACTTATTTAACTTCAGACAGATTAGAAAGAGTTTTATTGCCAGGTATGTTCACACATACGAAGAATTAGTTTTCGTGACAGAGCTTCTACAGTGCAACAGAATTACAGAGACAGGACAAAAAACAGATAATAAATATATTTTAAAAATAAAAGTAAATAGTGAATGCAAATATACAAATTGACAGGTGTATGTACAGGAATATTACTATGTACAACGTTATATGGCAGCTGTTATGTGCAAATTGGCATGTAAAGTATGTTGTTAAAAAAAATAAGTGTTTGTGTATAAAAAGTGTATAGAAAGTAGTGATGTTTGTTTCACAATTACTATCATAAAGTGTTCACGAGATGGATTACCTGAGGGAAGAAACTGTTACTGTGTCGGGCTGTTCTGGTGCACAGTGCTCTGTAGCGTCGACCAGAAGGTAAAAGTTCAAAGAGGCAGTGTGCTGGGTGTGAGGGGTCCAGAGTGATTTTGGCAGCCCTTCTGCTTGCTCTGGATAAGTACAGTTCTTCGAGAGTAGGGAGGGTTGTACCAGTGATTCGCTCAGCAGTCTGAACTATTTGACGTAGTCTTTAAAGGTCAGATGTCTACGTGGCTGGGGACAAAATACAAGTTTTATCAGAATTCAAATATCTTGGGGTCCTAATTGACTCAAAAGTAACATTTAAATCGCAAATCAATGAAGTCTGATTTAATTTAAAGTCTAATTTCCGGTTCATAAGGTCACACTTATCACTGCAGGAAGCTAAAATGCTCATGCATTCAATGATTTTTTCACAGACAACCTACTGTCTAACAACGCTAAAACCCATAGAGTAACTATTCATTCATTCATTCATTCATTCATTCATTTTCCTTTGACTTAGTCCCTTTATTCATCAGGGGTCACCACAGCGGAATGAACCGCCAACTTATCCAGCATATGTTTTATGCAGCGGATGCCCTTCCAGCTGCAAGCCAGTACTGGGAAACACCCATACACATTCACACACATACACTACAGCCAATTTAGCTTATTCAATTCACCTATAGCGCATGTCTTTGGACTGTGGGGGAAATCAGAGCACCCGGAGGAAACCCACGCCAACATAGGGAGAACATGCAAACTCCATACAGAAATGCCAACTGGCCAAGTCGAGACTCGAACCAGCGACTTTCTTGCTGTGAGGCCCTTAGAGTCACTATACATATAAAATTATATATATATATATATATATATAAAAAGCCTTTAAGACATCATCATTGTACCATTTTACAAAAACATAAACTGTTAAGCCTGGAAAATGTCATTAAGTATTCAAACATTTGTCTGATATATAAAATCATTCATGGTCTGTCATCTCCACCTCTCAGTCAGCAACTATATTCAGTAGATGTATGAAAAAAACACAACAGAAGTACTAAAACTATACTTAAGTAACTACTTAAAAAAAGCTGAAGTATGTCAACATATAACAAAGAAGTAAAACACGTAGATGCTCATTTTAAAGTCATCCAGAATGACCTGAATGCTTTATTGACTAAACGAGCCCCAGAAGTGTTTTTATACTGTACTTTTGTAACTGTAATTGTAGAGGTGATTGTATGCTGTGAGTGTGTGTGGTGGTTTTCCTGTAGGTTGTTTGCACTGAGAGCAGACGCTGTGTAATGGACATGACCAGGAGACGTGGCGTTTGTTAATTATAGTTTCATCCTATTCCTATATACATACACACACACACACACACACACACACACACACACACACACACACACACACACACACACACACACACTGGGATTACTGGACTGTTTTGGGAATGTTATTCAGAAGTAAATAGCTGATGGTCACTGGACTAAAACTGGATGCTCACCAGAATCAGGCCATCCATCAGTGTGTCAGAAACTCAGACAGTGGTTTGGTTTGTGCTGTTTTTGTAAATGTGAATTTAGAAATGAGTCGATATTTGATATTCTGCACCGCAGCATTTAGAGGTTAATAGAGACATTTTAGTTTTGCATTAATAAACTTAAAATAAATTAATTAATGTATGTATATAAATAAATTAGCTAACTACTGATAATATTTATTCTAAATTTAAATGATAAATGTTGTCATTTATTCATTAAGTTATTGATTTTTTTAGACTACACAATGGCAATCTTAGGCCGGCACGGTGGCGCAGTGGGTCGCCTCACAGCAAGAAGCCTCAAGCCTCGGCTGGGTCAGTTGGCGTTTCTGTGTGGAGTTTGCATGTTCTCCCCGTGTTCACGTGGGTTTCCACCGGGTCCTGCGGTTCCCCCATAAGTCCAAAGACATGCGCTATAGGTGAATTGGGTGAGCTAAATTGTCCGTAGTGTATGTATGTGTGTGAATGGGAGTGTATGGGTGTTTCCCAGTACTGGGTTGCAGCTAGAAGGGCATCCGCTGCGTAAAACATATGCTGGATAAGTTAGCGGTTCATTCCGCTGTGGCGACCCCTTATTAATAAAGGGACTAAGCCGAAAAGAAAATGAATGAATGAATGGCAATCTTAGAGCGTTAAGAAGACAATATTTGGTGGAATTGCCCTGTTTTTTTGGGGGGTTTTTTTGGTCAAACGAAACATTTGCTCCGGTTTCCCCCACAGTCCAAAGACATGCGCTATAGGTGAATTGAATAAGCTAAATTGGCCGTAGTGTATGTGTGTGAGTGTGTATGGGTGTTTCCCAGTGTTGGGTTGCATCCGCTGCATAAAAACATGTGCTGGATAAGTTGGCGGTTCATTCCGCTGTGGCGACCCCTGATTAATAAAGGGACTAAGCCAAAAAGAAAATGAATGAATGAATGAATGAAACATTTGTTTTTCTGACCAACTTTCCTTTTCTGGGAAAAAAATTCCAACTCTGAATTTTTTTTTGTCATACATTGTACTCAAATCCATACCTAAAAATTAAAGTATATAAAAATGAAAAATAAAATAAAATAAATGTAGAATACAGTTATAAAAATGGTGTAGATATATTTGAAACTATTAAAAGACCAATAAACAAATACACATGTGTGCTTCTATCTAAAATTATATTTAAATCAGAAAACATACAAATAAAAACAAGCAAAATTAAATAAAAACGTATAACTTTGTTGAATCATTTTACTTGATATTTAGTTTACTTGATGCACTAAAATAACCAAAACAAAGACTGAAGTAAAAACTGTGCAAGTATATAGACCTACTTCAGCTTAAATTAATCTAAATGAAAAAGATTTTTTTATTGGCAATTTATAAAATATATTATTACTAATAATATTTCAAGTAATAAAATTTATGTTTTTTTATACAAAAATTATTATGAATTTTTCAAATATTTCACAAGTTTTCCCCCAAAAAATTAAACAATAGTTTTTATAACTCATTTCTAATAGCTCATTTATTTAGTCTTCGCCATGATGACAGTACATCATATTTTACTAGTTAATTAACAAAACACTAGTATTCAGTTTAAAGTGACATTTAAAGGCTTAGCTAGGTTAATTTGGTTAACTATCCTAATTAAGTTGGCAGTTCCTTCCGCTGTGGCGACCCCTGATAAATCGGGGACTAAGTCAAAGGAAAATGAATGAATGTTAATTAAGTTAATTAGACAAGTCATTTTGACAACAGTGTTTTTTTCTCTAGCGAGTTGAAAAAAACCATTGTTAAGGGGGCTAATAATATTGACCTTATTATTTTTAAAAACTTAAAATTACTTTTATTCCAGCCAAAAAAGAAAAGAAGAAAATAAAAATAGTAAATAGTATACTGATATAAATATAAATATAAATAGTATAATATAAATATACTGTGAAAATCTTCTTGCTCTATTGGAAAACTGCACAATATACTGTATATTCTACAATAAAGTCCTCATCATATTGTATATTCTACATCAAAAATCCTCATCATACTGTATATTCTACAATAAAGTCCTTATCATACTCTATATTCTTCATCAAAAGTCCTCATCATACTGTATATTCTACAATAAAAGTCATTATCATACTGTATATTCTACATCAAAAATCCTCATCATACTGTATATTCTGCAATAACAATCATCATCATACTGTATATTCTGCAATAACAATCATCATCCTACTGTATATTCTGCAATAACAATCCTCATCATACTGTATATTCTACAATAAGTCATCATCATACTGTATATTCTACATCAAAAGTCCTCATCATATTGTATAATCTACAATAAAGTCCTCATCATACTGTATATTCTACAATAACAATCATCATCATACTGTATATTCTACAATAAGTCATCATCATACTGTATATTCTACATCAAAAGTCCTCATCATACTGTATATTCTACAATAACAATCATCATCATACTGTATATTCTGCAATAACAATCATCATCATACTGTATAATCTACAATAACAATCATCATCATACTGTATATTCTACAATAACAATCATTATCATACTGTATATTCTACAATAACAATCATCATCATACTGTATATTCTACAATAACAATAATCATCATACTGTATATTCTGCAATAACAATCATCATCATACTGTATATTCTGCAATAACAATCATCATCATCATACTGTATATTCTGCAATAACAATCATCATCATACTGTATATTCTACATCAAAAGTCCTCATCATACTGTATATTCTACAATAAAGTCATCATCATACTGTATATTCTACATCAAAAGTCCTCATCATATTGTATAATCTACAATAAAGTCCTCATCATACTGTATATTCTGCAATAACAATCATCATCATCATACTGTATATTCTACAATAACAATCATCATCATCATACTGTATATTCTACAATAACAATCATCATCCTACTGTATATTCTGCAATAACAATCATCATCATCATACTGTATATTCTACAATAACAATCATCATCATCATACTGTATATTCTACAATAACAATCATCATCATACTGTATAATCTGCAATAACAATCATCATCATACTGTATATTCTACAATATCAATCATCATCATACTGTATATTCTACATCAAAAGTCCTCATCATACTGTATAATCTACAATAACAATCATCATCATACTGTATAATCTACAATAACAATCATCATCATACTGTATATTCTGCAATAACAATCATCATCCTACTGTATATTCTGCAATAACAATCCTCATCATACTGTATATTCTACAATAAGTCATCATCATACTGTATATTCTACATCAAAAGTCCTCATCATATTGTATAATCTACAATAAAGTCCTCATCATACTGTATATTCTACAATAACAATCATCATCATACTGTATATTCTACAATAAGTCATCATCATACTGTATATTCTACATCAAAAGTCCTCATCATACTGTATATTCTACAATAACAATCATCATCATACTGTATATTCTGCAATAACAATCATCATC
>CAIGQV010003909.1:6701225-6723187 GCA_903798115.1 Danio jaintianensis | reverse complement strand
AACAATCATCATCATACTGTATATTCTACAATAACAATCATCATCATACTGTATATTCTGCAATAACAATCATCATCATCATACTGTATATTCTACAATAACAATCATCATCATACTGTATATTCTACAATAAAATCCTCATCATCATACTGTATATTCTACAATAAAAGTCATTATTATACTGTATATTCTACAATAAAAGTCCTCATCATATTGTATATTTTACAATAAAATTACTCATTATTTCAGACACATAAACCAGTGAATATCTGTGTGTGTGTGTGTGTGCGCAGGTGGAGGTGAAGCCGTATGTTCTGGACGATCAGATGTGTGATGAATGTCAGGGCTCTCGCTGCGGAGGGAAGTTTGCCCCTTTTTTCTGTGCCAACGTGACGTGTCTGCAGTATTACTGCGAGTACTGCTGGGCGAGCATCCACTCGCGGGCCGGCCGAGAGTTTCACAAACCGCTGGTGAAGGAGGGCGGGGATCGACCCAGACACGTGTCCTTCCGCTGGAGCTGATGAACACCGTCACATCACCCTCTCCACCACCAACACATCACATCTCTGTCCGCTCTGCTTAACAACCTTAGGAAAAGATGAATTGTTGAGTCTGCGTGCTCAAACGTTGCACTTTGGCACAAACAGTCGATGTTAACGCTTATCAGGATGTTGTGCTGTTAATTCGCTCATTTTCCTCTGTTTGATCAGTTTAGTGCTCCATATTGGTAAGATTAGGCAGTGTGAGACTATATATATATATAATATATACATTTACAAAAAGATCTATTTTTTATTTTATATTTATCTATATGCATATAGGTAATACATTTTGAGTGTCAGACTTTTTAAAAGGCGCATGCACTTATTGTGAAAAACAAAAGACAGAAATTTTCCCCTGTAGAGTACAACAAAAAAATAACATTTACCAAAGGTAAAGTAGGAAAAATCATGTTGGGTGAGCTGTTCACAAACACCCGAGTTAACCAGATTCGCTCTCCGTGTTGAAATGACTAGTAATACCTCACGCATGCATCTCTTTCTGTTCGCTTCGTTTTTTAGGCTCATTTTTTTTTTTGTACGAGTTTTTTAGTATTATACATGTAATGCTGCAATAGCTTTGCTGCTAAATCATGGTATGAATCTGTACCGTCATACGTTATTCAGGCAAATGAAGGTCTGCATCTGCACCCACACTGCATGAACATGAGTCTGCGATGCATGCTGGGAAATCAGGCCTCACTTTCATTTCCCCACTTTGGACGAGCGACACGGAGCACAAACTGAGCGCTGCAAAAACACCAGACCGACCAGATGACCGTATATAGAGCCCATGAAAGGATGTGGTGATGAGGAAAATAGATTTTGATTAGTAAAAATTATATTTCAGTACTTTCACATTTGCATTCACTCGCAAAAGCATTGAATTTCCTGCTAAAATCTGAGTTCACCTCACCCCAGCCCCCCTACAAATTTGTGTTTACTTGCAAAACATTCCCCGAAGCGTTGTACGAGGTTTCATTTAGAAAATTCTCAAGATTGCAAGCAAATTTATGCTTTCTTGGAAAAATATTTACTCTCCCCCACTTATTAGTCCTTCATTGTCATTTGCTTGTAAAATTTCTCTGAAAATATTCTATTTTCTCACCAAAGTGCTTTGTTCCGTTTGCAAATACTCACAAATATATTTTATTTCACAGACAGTTTCTGTTTGCTCGCAAAACAATAGCACTCTCTTAGAAAAGCATAGTTTCCCCAAAAGCTTTGCGTTTGCTAATAGAACATCAGCATTCTTACACTTTTTACCTTGTTTTTGCAAGAAATCCTGTGTTCTTTTACAAAATATTGCATTCCCATGTTAAACTTACAAAACATTTACATTCTCCTGCTAAAGTACACATGGTACACAGGTAGCTTAATTAGCATTTAGTTTTTGCTTGAAAAATGTTTTTTTTTCTTATAACATAAACTAACAAAACATTTTGCACAAATACACTTGCTTTATCGCAACATTTGTGTTCTCTTGGAAAAGTATTGCACTCCCCCACAAAATTTTTTATATTTTTCCCTCGGTTGAGTTTCCCAAAAACCATTGCGTCTGCCCACCAAAAATTAGCATTTTGCAAAAATGTTCGTCTAAAAATGGTTTGTTAGTGAAACATTTGTGTTCAGCTGGAAAAGTATTGCGTTTTATAAAGAAATGTCAGAAAACAAAAATAGTTTTCCTCCCACCTCATAACATTTTCCTCACAAAGGAAAAAAAACAGCAATGTTTGTGAGTGAAATCAATGCACTGAAATCTAATTTTGCACTAATCTCAATTTTTATTTTCTCAACACCATGTTCTTCAGGGGCTCCATACAGAACCGCAACAGTGTGTTTAAAAGCAGTTTGATGTAGGATTTCTTCAAGCGAAATGTCTTTAACAGGTGAAGTTTTTTTTTGGTTTTTTTTGCAGTGATTGTTCATAGAACTGTGCAATTTTTATACACTTATGTAGTTTGGTTAGACTATGCCTAGAACTGTGATTTCGCTTTTACTGTTATTGATGTCCGACATGGAACGTCCTGTGAAACGTATGTGAACACATTCGCACATTTACAGTATGCCAGATCCTAAACCCACGACACGACACAGAACCAAAGAGCAGGCCGAGTCAAAACGACCAAGAACAACACTACACAAATGCAGATTTACTTACTGTGTCCGAGCACTGCCTCTGGGAGAGAAAAAACAAGCGAACACTGGCTCCAAGTTTTACGATACGGCGAGCGGAATTAACTCACCGCTACATTTATATCCAGATAATATCCTGCGAAGCTTGAAGTAGAATCATGACCTGCTAAAGTCAATGGTGGACATTTTAAAACTCGATTCAGAAAGATAGAGAGGGTGGAGAGGAGAAAAGAAACGTTTAGTTCGTCAAGGAAAAAATGACAAACGCGAACACTACTTTTGTACCGACGGAGAGAAGAAAAAAAGAGGATGAGGTGAATTCTGGGTGTCGATTTTTAGTTCCCTGCCCAGATTTTTCTATGTTTGTTCCTTCTGTAGTAGATAATATTTGTTATGCACTACTCTTTGTATCTGGATGGTTGAACAGTCAGCATTTTTTCTTTTCGTTTCATTTTTTAATAGACGAATACGTGTGCTTTCTGACTGACGTAATCTTTTGCAATACCTCAATTTTGAAATAGGACAGAGATCGATATTTTCTAAGTAAGTTTATTCAGATAAAGACTATATATATATTAATTTAATTATGCTAGAGAGATAAAGAGATGATTTAACAGATGCTTAATTTTATTTTTGTCATGCTTGTTTGCTTTTAATTTTATTTTTGGAAGAAAAAAAAACAAAAGAAAAACAAAAACAACTGAAGGAAGAGGTTCGAGCTGTATTCTTGTAATATTGTAGGAAGCTGAAGTACTACAGCCCAGCAAGCATTTTTTGTTTTTAAAATATGTCTAATAGACATCTAAACAAAGTCGTCTTGGCCAAAACAAGGCTAAATTTGGGCTGTCAGTGAAAATCTAATAGACGTCTAAGAATAGGCCAAAACTAGACTAATCATCAAATAAACAGAAATGAATGACTACACATACAAAGTCTGTCTAATCTCTCTATTTGACGACTAGTCTAGTTTTGGGCTATTCTTAGATGTCTATGAGATTTTCACTGACAACCCAATTTTAGCCTTGTTTTAGCCAAGCTGTCTATGTTTAGATGTCTATTAGACGTCTATTAAACACAAAATTGTTTGCTGGGAGATGTTCCTGCAACATCACAGTGTTCCATCTGATTGCATTATTGTTATAAAATATATATATTGGATCGGGATATATATATATTCTATAGGGTCAACAGGCCGTCAGGTGCTTATAAAGTCAAATGAACATACTACTTACTTGCGTTTTTATATATTTACAATCAGTCCTTTATGCTGACCAGAGTTTTTTTTATTTTTTTTTATGGTTTTCGTGAAATGTTCTTCTTTTGTGTTGTAAAGCGCACACACATACACCCCAAATTGTAAATCTAATTTAGAGAAAAATAATTTGTATTTTTCGGCAAGAGAAGAGCTCATTTCGGGAAGTTAGAAATAAAGATATGAAGCGTTTATTGTGGAGGCCTTTACTCTCCCGAGACTTGAATCAGTCCCTTTTTTATTATTAAGAGTTTTGATTGTTTGTCGTAATGTGCAATACTGTTTGTACTGTTTGTAAAAAAGAAAAACGAAAAAAATATATAGTCATAAATCTTTCTTGCAGATTTATTTTCATCGCGAGCATCACTCAAATCATTTTCTACTGTGTATTTACTCGACGTGCTAGTGTACCTTCCAGTAGTAATGTAGCCTTTGTACTGAGAAAATTTTTCATTATTTTTTAGAGATTTTTTGCAACGAATTAAAAAAAAAAAAAAGACGATTAAAACATATTTTCCTTTTTTATTTTCATTTGTGTTTTCTTATTCCTCAACCATTAACGTTAGCTAGCTATTTCTTGGGGGGAGACTTTCATATCTGGTCAATAATGTCGTTAATGTTGTTATTATTTTGTATTTTTACTTGGAATAAATTAATTTTATGGCGCTTTTTTTTTTTTTGAAGCTGAAAAAACGTTGTAATGTTGTTACTAAAATGTCTAGATTTTTGGAAATGCAAAGCTTAACTGCTTATATTATTGGTGAGATCGGGAAATAAAAGTTGCACACACAAAAAAAACATGATTGGTAATATAATGTGATTAAAACAATGAATGGGCAATAAAACTAATGGCAGAATGGAGCAAAATGTGAGGTTGCGGTAAAACCCAGTCAAGATGGATTAAATAATAAGCTCTAATATCCCACATGTATTCAACTGATTGCATTTTATTTCAGAGATTTCATGCAAAAGCCTCAAACATATTTGTCTTCGGATTTTCCTCTACTGCAAGTCTTTAATAAGCTGAATTTCTCAGTAATCATCTCCATTATATCTAGTCTGGTCGTTTTGGCTTGTGGTTTTTCTCCTCACTTTTAGCTCCATTTGTCATTTTGTTTAATTTTTTTTATTTCCCCCCAGTGAGGTTTAAATTTTCATTTTTGTATTTGACGTCTGGTTCCACCTTCGCAAGGCTTTGAGATTGTTAACTTGGACCTCTGCTTGTCTAACTTTGCAGTAAAACTGTGATTAAATGATTTTTGTTTTGGATAAAATAAGCAGTGCTGCTAATGCTTACTGGCTTTTCTCACCTTCACGATTTTTATTTTCTCTTTTCTGTACTAAACAGCAAATCTTATTAAATGTAATTGTATGACACTGTGAAACAGTCATCTTTTGCGGAGTCTCGTTCTCTTCTTGTAAAACTGGATGCAGATGATCGTAAATAATCAAATATCTTGGGCAGCAGGTGAAAAGAGCGAGTCAGTAATATTCTCCAAACAGGCGCCATCTGTGTCCCTGACATATCAAATAATTACTTCAAGAATGAACAGCTGATGTCAGCTTATAAAACCTATATTCAACATAAAAAAATCCAATAATGGATACATTTTTCGCACCTGTTCCTAATCCTGCATCTTTTCGCTCAGCATAAATGAGTACACCCCCCTCAGATCTCTCTTTTACAAAAATATTTTCTATAAGATGCTTTACAATAATATATTTGTGTATATATGTTAGATTAGTCCCTTCCAAAGCCCAAACTGGAACTAATCTAACAAAAAACACTTAAGATCCCAGTCCAAATATTAGTACCAAGTTAATATGTTGGGGGAAATAATAAATAAAAATTTCATAAACAGAAAAAGCAAGAGAAACATGTAAGATTTAATTGAAAATTAATCTTTTTTTTATTTCCGATAACTCGTTCATTCATTTTCCTTCGGCTTACTCCCTTTATTAATCAGGGGTTGCCACAGCGGAATGAACCGCCAACTTATACAGCATATGTTTTACGCAGTGGATGCCCATCCAGCTGCAACCCATCACTGGGAAACACCCATACACACTCATTCACACACATACACTTCGGACAATTTAGCCTACCCAATTCACCTATAGCGCATGTCTTTGGACTGTGGGGGAAACCGGAGCACCCGGAGGAAACCCACGCCAACACAGGGAGAACATGCAAACTCCACTCAGAAATGCCAACTGACCCAGCAGAGGCTCGAACCAGCCACCTTCTTGCTGTGAGGCGACAGTGCTACCCACTGAGCCACGTGTCGTCCCTCCAATAACTCAATTGAATTTAAACATATTATCTTTCTTTGTTAGGAGACCAAACTAATATTTTAATGGATATAACTCTTGAATAAAATGCTTTAGTTTAAACGCACCAAAATATATTCTCTATATTCACTGAGAAAGGGATACAAATATTAATTTTCGAAAGGGGGCGTACTTATGCTGAGCACTGTATACATATACATACAACAGTCAACATCTGAAGTGGATCAAAATAATGTCATTATGTGTACCAAAGTTAAAAAAAAATATATATATATATTTTTTTTTTACTTTTTTGTTAATGTAAGGTAATGCATTTACTTACATAAACAATGAACAATACATTTATTAGAGTATGTGTTCATGTTAGTTAACGTTAGTCAATGGAAGTAAAGTTGTTCATTGTTAGTTCATGTTAACTCATGATGAATTAACTAATGTTACCAAGCATGCATTTGGATGTTAATAATGAATTATAAATGTTGAACTATTATTTAAAAATGCTGTACAAGTATTGTTTATAATTAGTAAATACATTAGCTAACATTAATAAATGAAACCTTATTGTAAAATGTAAAGAACAAACAAAAATGTATATAAAAATAGTTGAGAAAATACAAGGTGAATGTAAATATGGTCACTTTACAATAAGGTTTCATTAGTTAATTTTATCTAATGTATTTACTAACATGAAATAATTGCAAACAATACTTGTTTACATATATACAATGGGTGTCTTTCAATAGTTTTAGGACAACTTTTATGAAAGGTTTTGATCCACTTCAAATGTTGATTATTCTGTGTGTGAACTTATCTATTTATGCAGGTATATGGATTTGTATACACAAATTGTGTATTTATATATTACAAATTGTATACACAAATAATGCATTTGTATTATTTTAAATAAAATGCATAAATTAATAAAAACAACATGGTTTTAATAGTTAAGTGAACCCATAAATCCAAATCTTATTACTTAAAATAAATATTAAAGGTGCAGTATGTAAGTTTGCCACCCAGTGGTTGAACTAGATATTGCATTCCTGGATCAAAACAAACGCAAGTGCAGGTTGCCAGATTGAGGACCTAAAGAAAAAAATCGTGTTCTATATAAAAGCAACGGCACGCGATAGAAGGAATATTTTCCATATTAAGAGTTTTTGTCCTAACCAACACCTCGAATTGATATATTAGAAACGGCTTCTATTTCTCACAGGTGAACAACAGAAAACTGACAATGATCACCTCAGGTACACCTCATGTGCTTTATTCAGTGTTAAATGCTGACAATGTGAGTTTGAATGTCATTTTACATGACATTTATTGCCATACTACTGAAAGCAGCAGCTGATAGTTCACCTCAGATCTTGAAAATAAAACTGTCTGAAATTGAACTTTAGAACTGTGAAATAATGCAAACCAACACAGTGATTCTGCATGTACATTTAATAATGTTAAAGAGGGTTAATATGTATTAATTAGATTATAAACTTTACCATTTCGTGAGTGAGTGCATGTTCTGTGCTTCTGAATGGCTGTATTTAAATTTCTGTTGTATTGCGTCTGGTGCAAACAGCCAAACTGCTTATCACTGCAAATCTCCTCACGTAGAGTGTTGTTAGGACACGGTGTTACAATATAACCTGCTCACCTAATGTTTACGTTCCTAATATTTATATCATTTGCTCATTAATAACCTCATGTGGAACTCTGAATCTGTGTCTCATTTCGGAGGCTGCTACTGTCCACCGGAGGTCGCATATCGGTCAAGGACGCATGCTTTGAGAGCCTTCCTGAATGAATGAATGAATGAAATGTGTGGTTTTTCCAACAAGGCAACCCGGTGCTGAAATATAATTGGCTAAACTGTTTTGGTTCTTTTAACCCGTCCACTGTCAAAGACACCTGTTCCATCCCTTAACAGACATTTTCAAAGCAGAATATCTGACTTTAGCATTGTTTTTTTAGATAAACAACAATGTTCACTTGGCATGTTTCTTAAATATCTGCAAACATATTATGGTATTTTTACGCTTTAGAAGAGTCAAACACTTACATACAGCACCTTTAAATGTAGTAGTTTGTTTTTTTTTTAAATATGTTCTTTATTTCAGCTGCAAGTCTCGCTGTCATTTAATTCATCTTAATGTTCTCTAAAATAATTCAAACTGAAGTAGAACTACACAAACATTTAAAAGAAAACATTTTTATAAAAACTACACTACAATGGTATCACAATTATACTAAAAAACAAGTTCATAAATGCAAACACAGACATTTTTAAAGAGCTCATTAGAATTTATTAAAATTCTACCAGCTTACCCAAAAAGGCAAATAACAGAAATATTTACAGTTCTACGTGTTTTTGTGTTTTCCTTTTAAAACTCTTCGTCCTACCGTTCCTCCAGATCTCAGTCAGTGCACATAAGATTTACTCCTGTCTGAGCAGCAGCTGCGAGCCCTTCATAGTAAACCTACAGAGTCAGCAAGTGCCCCCTGGTGGTCTGGACGATCCATCAGAAAGCGTTCGAGTCTCCGTTTCCCCTCAATCAATACTGTCATCTCCAGCAAGTTCTAGCAAACCCTGAGGTTCAAAAGTTGCATTGGTACAGGATTAGAGCTCGATCCTGTGAGGTTAATAAGAGCTGTAAGACTGGAGTGTTTAAGGGCTGAAGCTCTAGTGTTTGTGCTGGTCTCTGAAGTCTTTCATTTGAGCGAGTGCATGAAGGTGCCCAGGTCGTACTCGTTCTCGTACTGCTGCTGGTCCCACAGGTCACCCAGTCCATCCAGAACAGACCTCATACTGGATTTACCGGAGGACGAGGAGGCGTCACTCTTTTCTGCTTTGTCATCCTGAAAACACAAACACATCAGTCAGCATCAAGCATGTGGGTGAAATTACACTGGACTTGTTTTAAAAGAAGATGTGCACTAAACTAAAAGAGCACACACTGCTTTTAGCCCAGCAAGCATTTTTTTGGTGTCTAAAGCCCTGGTCAGATCACACGATTTTTATTGTCGATTACGAAAGTCACTGTCAGATTATGTGATTTTTTTGTTGATAAAATCTTGACTTGTCGTGGGTAACAAATGTGCCAGACTACACGTTCCGTCACGATCAGTCATACCGTGACGTCTACGATGAGCGTTATTTTCCAAAGCAGTCACAAGTGTTGCTATAACTATATTTCTTATCTCAATTTTTTTTAAATCTTATTTCAATCTCAATAAACACTGATGCTTGCAGAAACTAATAACTACATTATTTAAGGGCATTCCTTATGACATGAATAGGATCAAACTTATGATTCCTTTTTAATATTAAGACATTTTCTTTGAAATCTAAATGTATATTTTCCTGCCAGGGTTGCTTATTAAACACTTCCTCGCCTGAACTTGCCGAGAGTGAGACGAAGAAAATAAAAAGCACATAAGCAGCAGCAAGGAAAAATCAGATGACATAATCTTTAAAATAATGACATATTAAAAAATTTGCAAATATATGACAGAGTTCTGTGATACAATCACAGTAAAGCATTTATTAAATCCTTATTTTCCACAGAGCGAAACAAATCATACACCCACAGTTGAGTAGTGGAGGGGCACAAACAAAAATATAATTCATATATTTTTCTTGGAAAAAATCTTTTTGAAACTAATTCTGTTTTGTAGAATTTTTATCTTAATTTTAATGAATCTTTTGTTGGTCAGTTATCTATAAACAAGAATAACCAATAACATTTGAGGTGAAGCGCTTCAAAACAAGTCCACTATATGCGCCAAAACACGAATTGCCGTGAGATTATGTTGGTTTGTTAAATAAAATAATAATCTAGCCTAAATTAAAGTGAAATATTCACAGTTTCAGAGAAGCCTGTATTAAACAGTTTTCACTAATAATGACAAATTTGAATAAGCAGGAAATGCTTTTACAATGTATTCGCAGCACTGAACATGCTCCCAGATTACCTCGGAAGAACAAACTCTGTTGGAAGGATGAGAGAACTCAGAAACTCGTTGTGAGAATAGAGATGTCTGCATATTTGTGCCAGTCTGTCAGATAAAATTGCTTAAAACACCTTAATATTTCATAAAAGGCAGTTAAAGTTTGCATAACCAATGATTGATCTTATCCACCCGCGACCCACCCATAAGTAAATATGCAGCCTATTTTTTGATTACCTGACCGGCGCATTAACGGCTAAGATAACCGAGAAATTATGTGCTCCTATTGCACAGTCACCCACGTGATGGAACTCGTTGTGAAGAACGAGGAAAAAAAATTAAACATGCTAGACTTTCTGCGATGGTGTCGTGAGGCATCGCATCGGTTGTCATGCCCCACGACACCCTACGTCAAGGAAATCGTGCCAAAATCGTGTGATCTGACCGGGGCTTAAAGCTGCATTTACATTGCATATCTTGATGGTCAATTCCAATTTTGTGACTGTATCCAATTTTTTTTTTTTGACGACCTGCTTACATCTTTTAAAAGTGATCTCTGCATATACACTGTACACTGACAGCTAATAAAAGAGCGCTTCTTTCTCCATTCCTGTATTTAATCTGTACACAGGATCACATCATTCATTGTACAAAAATAAATAAATGCATCTGATAAAAAAAACATTTCTAATAAATGAAACTCATTGAAATTCATTTCTAATGAATAAATACTCTAATATTATTAATTAAGGTGTTTTGTCAAAATATTCTTAAAATCACAAATAGGTTTTTCTCTCAATAAATATGCATGTGTAAGTCTAAATAATTACCCATTTAGTAAGATGAAAACGTAATTGTGTTGTAATAATTCAAGCAGTTTTGAAAATCTTGAAAACACTAGATAGAAAATTCAAGGATTTCCAACACCCATACAAACCCTAAACCTCTACCAAACTTCAGTAACACTGTCAGCAAAGTAGTTTACTGTCAGTGTGTAGGTGTGAAAGTTGTAGCTGCAGACAGGAGAGACTGACCTTGTCCAGTGTGAAGAGGTTGAGCAGTTGCTCTGTGCCCATGCTCTGCAGGCTGGCGTTCTCCTGGCTGATCACTGTATTGGCGATGGTCATCTTGAATTTCTGCAGACCCATGATCTTCTCCTCCAGTGTGCCTCGTGTAATCAAACGATACACATTCACCACACGTTTCTGGGAAGAAAAATATAAAAATTTAGTTTTTTTTTTTTAAAGGTATATATATATATAACAATAGTAGTAGTAGTAATAATATTAATAATATTAGCTGTTTTTTTAATCTGTATCAGCCAACATTTATTTATTTTTTTGCTTTCATCAATGATCAGTGTCAAAAAGTATTTTTATAATATATAAATATAATATTAGTTGATATGGATCATTGATTAAAAAAAACATATTGACTGATACAGATTTTAATTTGATGCTATTATTAGATACTAATTATTGTAACAGCCCCCCCAAAAAAGCCAAGAAAACCCAATAATATTGCTGTTATTGTGATTTTAAAAATATTTATAATATTTGTAGATAATGATAAATGATAATGATAAAAACATGTTGGCTGATACAAAAATAAATAAATAAAAAAAATTTTATATAATAAATATATTTTTAAAAAAATTATAACTACTGGCTATTATCAAACATTTAAAAATCAAGATGATATTGATGATTTGATTTTTATGAATTAATAAAATACATATAATTATTATTTTTTATTTAAATAAATTGCATCAAAAATAAATCCGGGGCGTCACGGTGGCGCAGTGGGTAGCACGTTTGGCTCACAGCAAGAAGGTCGCTGGTTCGAGCCTCGGCTGGGTCAGTTGGCGTTTCTGTGTGGAGTTTGCATGTTCTTCCCATGTTCGCGTGGGTTTCCTCCGGGTGCTCCGGTTTCCCCCACAAGTCCAAAAACATGTGGTATAGGTGAATTGGGTAGGCTAAATTGTCCGTAGTGTATGTGTGTGAATGAGTGTGTATGGATGTTTTCCAGTGATGGGTTGCAGCTGGAAGGGCATCCGCTGCGTAAAACATATGCTGGATAAATTGGCGCTGTGGCGACCCCAGATTAATAAAGGGACTAAGCCGAAAAGAAAATGAATGAATGAATGAATGATAAAATAATGGATAAATCTCTGTACCTGTCCTATTCTGTGTGCTCTGTCCATGGCCTGCAGGTCCCTCATGGGGTTCCAGTCGTGCTCCACAAACACCACAGTATCCGCACCAGTCAGATTTAAGCCCAGTCCACCCACATGTGTAGTAAGCAGCAGAACATCTATGGACGGGTCATTGTTGAACCTGCAGACAAACAAACATCCCATATAGTGACACAAATAGAGTTGTCAATGCTATAAAAAAGATAGTTAACCCAAAATTGTCAACATTTGCTCACCCTTTACATGTTTCAAACCTTTATGAGTTTCTCTCTTCTGTTAAACACAAACAGAAGACATTCTGACAAATGTTGGAAACCTGTAATCATTGACTTCCATAGTATTTGTTTTTCCTAGTATGGAAGTCAATGGTTACAGGTTTTCAGCTTTCTTCAACATATCTTCATTAGTGTTCAAAAGAATACATTTTCATTTTTGGGTGAACTATACCTTTAAGATTAATATATGGGTATCAGTGA
This sequence comes from Danio jaintianensis, assembly GCA_903798115.1. Taxonomy (NCBI): domain Eukaryota; kingdom Metazoa; phylum Chordata; class Actinopteri; order Cypriniformes; family Danionidae; genus Danio; species Danio jaintianensis. The sequence continues at coordinate 6,710,353 of CAIGQV010003909.1, read as the reverse complement.
TTTCTGACCTGGAGACTATGGAGTGTCTGAGTCCGGCCTGAACGCTGCCGTCCAGCCTGAGGTATGTGACGCCGGGCAGCTGTGGTTTGAGGAGGTCCTGCTCCACGATGTCCAGCATGCTCTTCAGCTGGCAGAAGATGAGCACACGGTGCTGAGCCACGACTGCTTCTGTGCCACTGTCAGATGCTCCGGCAGAACCCAGACCACAGTCCAACAGCAGCTACAACACAACACACTGTCAGTTCTTGATTGTTAAGCACACTTCATCCTTTATTGATCAATTGATGGACAAAGAGAGAAAATCTTTCAAATTAACCCTTAGATTGGCTAATACTGAATGCAATAAAACAATAATAATAATAATAATAATAATAATAATAATAATAATAATAATAATAGCTAATATTGATAAACAAAAAAAAAACCTTCCTTGTACAATTTTTTTAAGAAAAGAAAACCAGCTAATACTGGCTGATCATAAAAAAAGAAACATTGGTTAATATTGATCATTAAAAAAATATATACTGATTGATATGGATAATAAAAAAAATAAATTGATCAAACATTGGCTGACGTTTAAAAATAAATAAATAAATGTTTTTAAAAAGCTAAATCATAAATATTGACATATCTGACTAATAATAAAATAGTTAAAAACATTCAATAAGGATTTTACTAAACATTGACAATTATCAATCATTTGAAAAAATAAACAATGCAAAAAAACAGCTGATATTATATGTGGTTGCATACATAATTGTATTAATTATTCATTTGAATCTTACTAATTAGTTTATTGAAATTGTTGCAAATAGGTTAACAATACGACAATTAACATGATCTATTTATATAAATTGATTATTAATTTGTGTAATTCAAAATTAAGTGATTTTTTTTTGTCTGACAATGATTATTAAAAAAAATTATTGGCTAGTATTAATAATTTTTAAATAAGTAACACACACGCACACGATTACAGAAAAAAAACACTGCTACTTTAACCATACCACCTGAAACAATTTTTTTTTTTTTTAAAGTAAAAACCCTAATCATAATCATTCAAAATTGTGATTTGTGATCACAAATAACTTCTATATCGATCAGTTTCTGACTGTAAGCTCAGGGGAGTCAGAACGGTGGATATTTCTCCCTCATGACAGCAATGTAGTGTTTGTCACCTGTTTGAGGGCTGAGAGTTTGGGAGCGTGCTGGATGTCTCTGAGGCTGGAGTGCTGAGCGCTCAGCTGCTCTGTAATGTGCTTATATTCGGGGTGTTGAGGACTCAGAACTAGTGCCGGATGATTACACAGCTTCCTCAGATACTGCAGAGCCTGAAACAACAGCCAAAACAACAGCATCACAGACCGCTTGACTGAAATCAAGGATTTTCCTGCACTCATTTAATGAGCGCTCCCGGGACAAACCTGGAAGACATGTCCGGTGGCCTTGAGTTTGGGCTTCTCTTCATCCTCCTGCGTAGACGCTGTAGAAATCACATCATCCACATTCACCTTTGCACGAGACTTCGCAAAGTCTTCATACAGTTGAACCTGAGCAGACACAGGTGAGAGATTCAGGGTTCCCGCTCTAAACCAAATGTCAAATTGCCTGATATTTCACTGACTAAAAAGCATAATTTATATTACTTTTAATGAATAGAAAATCAGGCAGCTGTTGTGCGAGTGGGAAACGATGACCCTTCTGGTTTGTTGGGGGGGCATGAATGAAAAGTTAGTGAATGAAATGCTTGAGAATTTGTATCCGCCGTCGTCTGTTTGCACGCATAGTGGGAGAAACTAACTGCAGTTGAACTTGTTGCAAAATTTAAAAACAAAACGCCCAAAATCACATGTGGTGCCATGACGAACACGAGCTGTTGTTGCATGAAACACTGGAAGAAACTAGCGCTGAATGGTGATGTTAATCAAACTATCTACTTTAACATGTAAATGGGAACATGAAAGGAACATTCAAAAAGCAACTCATGTAATCTTATTGTCTTCTTCAGATTTAGGAAAATAATTTGATTACTGACGTCCATGTAAACAGTCATTGAGAACTGCTAACTCTTTCTGTAATCATGATTTCAGACCACACATGTGTTTTTGTACCTGTAGAGGACTAAGGTTACAGTAGTAATCCTGTATGATCTTGGGTGGCAGATCTTGAAGCACATCATCCTTCATTCTCCTCAGTAAGAAGGGCAGAACCTGTCTATGCAGCGCCTCCATTGCCAACACACCTGTAAAAACACAGCAACATGCATTATTATACACTCAAGATGACATTAGGAATGTAAATGATCAGAAAACCATTTAGACCAGTGGTTTATGAAATGGCAGAGGCAGTTGAAAGTGCTTGAGACCAATCGCTTTAAAGGTCCCGTGAAGTGCTTTGAAATTAGCTTTTTTTATTGGCTGTTTGACGTAATCTCAACTGGAACATGAAGAGAGGGTGGGACAGTATCTCCTCCCCTTTTTAAAAAATCCAATAAAATCTGCCAGTGAGAGTGGTTGAGCTCAAGCGCATCAAATGAAAAGCAAACGAGAAGTGTCTTGAAGGGGGCGGGGCATGTCAGATACTAGAGAGGATTCGATTGGTCAAGATTTGATGAGAAACTGAAGTATGAGACTTCAGTGAGACTGTGTCACCGTTTTAGAGCACACTAGCATATAGATATCCTTAAAACTAACACCTAAAAAATCTTTATTTTAATTTCACAGGACCTTTATTGGTGTAAATGCTTATGTTCTAGTCACATAAAACCAACTACTCTACACCTGCAGACTGATTATGATTTTTTGTAGTGCCAAAAAAAACCCTTAAGTTTTCATCCACCTCATTTGTTTGCTTTCCTGCTCAAACTTAAGCTATGCAGCATGGGTTTATTCATTCAATCTAGTACATCGCAGTTGAGGGTCTCACGGTGGCGCAGTGGGTAGCACAATCGCCTCACAGCAAGAAGGTCGCTGGTTCGAGCCTCGGCTGGGTCAGTTGGCATTTCTGTGTGGAGTTTGCATGTTCTCCCCGTGTTAGCTTGGGTTTCCTCCAGGTGCTCCGGTTTCCCCCACAGTCCAAAGACATGCAGTATAGGTGAATTGGGTAAGTTAAATTGTCCGTAGTGTATGAGTGTGTATGGATGTTTCTCAGTGGATGGGTTGCGGCTGGAAGGGCATCCGCTGCGTAAAACATATGCCGGATAAGTTGGCGGTTCATTCTGCTGTGGCGACCCCAGATTAATAAAGGGACTAAGCCGAAAAGAAAATTAATGAATGAACATCGCAGTTGAAGTGGTGAAAAGGGCATCAAAAAAACTAGCAGCACCATAAAACAGACCGTTGATGCCTAGTGTTGGGTTGCTTTTGGACCAAAACAAATTGAGCTTGAACACCCCAAACAGACGCTGCTGTCAGTGCTTCACACATACAAACCGCAAAACTCCATCACCAGAGAGGAATTCACTCGTGCAAATATGCCTGATAATATACATAATTTGTAAAGACAGTCGGCTTCTTTGTGTTCACTCTTGACTTGCGTCGTTTGCTTAGATTTGTCACTTCAGTTTCTGTTTATTGATTCATAGCTGATTAGCCAGTCTGAGCACTCTTTCATCAATAACCAATGCTGATACTTCATGCTAAATCAGGCTAACATCCTCTGACGTGAGCCTGACTAGAGACGACATGTGGAAAACACCAAACAAACTAGTCTAACAGACATTCTCTGAAGAAGTTTTTCAGCCTTAATACTAGGTGGAGACATGGCCTAAAGTGGTTAACAACAGCCTCAAACTCAGAATTATGTAAAACTAGAATAAGCAGACAGAGAGATGTTAAAATTCACACCTGCTTCCTGTTCACGTGAGGAACTTTTAGCATCTCGACTGGCGAGGATGGGCTTCCCATAGCGAGCAGCAAACTGACGCTCAGTACCAAGAAAGCCTGGCATCAGGAAGTCAAAAAGAGACCACAACTCCAGAACATTGTTCTAAAGAGACAAAAACAAAACAGAAAAAAATAAAACAAACAGCCATTAAACTGCCAAAATCTAATTTCACTATTTTGAAGTTTGGATCAGAATTAATCAAAATAAACAGACATTTATAATATTACAAAACATTTATATTATTGTTAAATAAATGCTCTTCTTAATGACTTGTTCTTAATGATTCTTAAATAGTATTCTTCAAATAAAAACACATCAAGCGCGAGTGATTTAGATGTTAAGTCAATGCAAATTTGTGTGAATAGCACTGAGGCGGCGCAAATGACGTGATTCGCTTGAATGAAGCGTTGCAAATTGAGTGTTTTTTGAGCTTGACGCGCTTAACGCACTAATGACCCAAGTTGGAAAATCTGCACTTCAGCGGACAGTCGCACTACGTTAACCGATCAGGAGCTTGCTCTAGCATGGGTGTGATTGTGACGTAGCGCCTGTTGTTGGTGTCCTGAGGGGAAATCCTGCTGCCGACATGAGAAAACAGCTCATCAAACTAGGACTGGCTCAGGAAGCACCGCTGAAAGCTTCCATCATCCAGGTATGGTTTCTGGAGGAGTTGATGAACTCAAAGCTGGGTGCACCTCTGAAAGGATCTAGTGCACTCAGACACAGAACTGAATGAATCTATGTGCTTTAGGAAGGCTGAAAAACAGCGTAAAGCACAGCTACTTGCTCAATAAAATCCATGTTAGCCATTTAGCAACGAAACTAGAGTCACCGGGCAGACTGAAGCCCTACCCATGACGTAAATCCACGTCTACCGTGAAGTGAATTTGACGCGCGAATGAAGCAAACTTGATGCACGAATGAAGCGAGTAAACTCAAAATGTTCACGCATCTATTTGCGTGCAAATAGCACGATTTATTCGCACAAGACGCGTCTGGTGTGAACGCCCCATAAGAGTTCAAGATAGAGCAAAATCATTTTAAAGAAATACAATTTTAGTGACCCCAAACTTTTGAACAGCAGCACACTAAGGCTCAATCTCACCTGGATGGGCGTTCCTGAGAGAATTAATCTGTAGTTGGCAGTTAACTGCTTGATCGCTTTGGAGAGTTTGGTCTTCCCGTTCTTAATAACGTGACCCTCGTCAAGGATACAGTAATTAAATTTAATATCCCTGTACAGAAGAAACAGCATTAAAACATTAAACACTTTACCATCCCTCCACTGTTTATACATTAATCTATAAATGATGAACACACAAACAACAACTTGTTACCTGAAAAATTCAACGTCATTCCTAACGACATCATACGAGGCAACAATAAGATTGTGTTTTTTCACCTGGTGCTGCAACCTGCATAGAGACAGATTCAGACATGCAGTTGACATCCATTTTTTCACAACATATCAATATTTATTAAAAAAATTATTTCTTCAGATCATACCGTGCTCGTTCGGTGGGAGGGCCAGTATAATGCAGAGGATTAAGAAACTCTTTAGAGCAAAACTTCCCAACCTCATCCACCCAGTGGCCCGTCAGGGTGGGCGGACACACCACTATGGAGGGCAAAGGGCAAGAGTCGGGGGCTTTTGTCCTGGTGTATTCCTGAGCTCTACACACATGATCAGAAGGTCAAAAATTAAGTTTATGACCAATAATGGGTTTTAAATGCAGCTGCTTTGTGGTGTACCTGAGGAAATGATCACCAGCCAGAATACAGATGGACTGCAGGGTTTTACCCAGACCCATATCATCACACAAAATCCCATGAAGCTTGTACTTATTCAAAAACGCAAGCCAGTTCACACCATCCTATAAAATAAAGAGAACAAACTCAGAATGACTCTTTTAAAGCTGCATGAAACAGAAGTTGCAAGAGTATTTTTTTCCCTATCATGACATACATCTGGAAACAAACGTGTAAAAAAAAAAAAAAAAGAAATAACTTGATTTTACTTATTGGATTAGTATTAGACAGTCTGCTATTAGTGGATCTCATGTGAGTAACATGTTGAACCAGCCCGTTGTCAGAGAACAGACATCTGATTTGACATGTGCTGCATATTTCCACTGAGGAGTACAATATAGTATGGTTTGGTACGGGTCACCCAGATCAGGCTTGCGTGGTGTATGTGTGGTGTATGCCAGAAAGTTGCAATCAATATCCCTGTGGCTTGAAGAAGAAAGCTGTACAGGCTGGCCATTAACATATCCCGTCTTTTGCACACTCAAGTTCATTATTCCAAATGTAGAAGTGTGCAAATAAAGAAGAAGCAGTGCCCCTTGTGCTTTCAGATGCGATGTAAACAATAGAAGTCATACAGCAGATCCTGCTCTTATTTCTTGGCATGTGGCTGTTTGTCACAAGAAGAATCAAGCTTTGTTTGATCATGTTTTTTTGATGTGCATTGTATTATTACAGTGCTGTGTATATTTTTTAAATGGCATTTCCAGTGTTGTCTTTCCCCTGGCTTGTATCTCTCTCACACACACACACGCACGCACGCGCACACACACACACGTGATATTTCTCTGTATACTAATAGCAATCAGCAGCAAGTTTAGCTCCACCTTTTTGCTACCGTACTGTCCTAAAAAGTGGTACAGTACAGTTCATCATTTACATCTGACAGTGAAAATGGAAAATACATGCAAAAGGTTTGGGGGAAAAAAAAAAAAAAAAAAAAAAAAAAAAAAAAAAAAGGACAGTACTTTATATAATAGATTGGATGGTTGCGCTTTGTTATTGGTTCATCTCATGTAAGTGACAGACTGATCCTGCCCTTGCAGCAAACACACCATTTATTATAAACCATATGCACATAAATAATTTAATCTGTTGCTTTTTAAATGACAGTCAAAACACTCACTCTCTCACATTCCTACGGCTTAGTACCTGATTATCAGAGGTCACCACAGTGGAATGAACCGCCAGCAAAGGATTCAAATTCTTGCAATTCTTTCATATTACAGTATTTCCAGACACTCAGGCTCATTTAATTCATTAAAAGGATTTGGCAAAAAAACAAACAAAAAAAAAAAAAACATTTCCCATGGCGCGTGAAAAGCAAACACACCTGCTGGTATTTCCTGAGCTCTGCCTTGATGGGCACAGGAATCTTGTAATTTTCCAGTTTCCTTCCATCCAGCAGCTGCTCAAGAAAGTGTCTTTCTCTGGCCTTCTGCCGAATCAGATCTTCAGACATCGATGGCGGGTCTGGGATTCCAGCCTGAAATTACAGGTGGGAAAAAATTCAAATGCAAAAAATTGTTGTGTAATGCCTGTGCTGCCAAGTAATGAGCTTTATCTGCACCATAATAAGAACAGACATGCTTTAAACACCCCATACCTCTTTCATCATTTGAAAACTATGAAAAGCCAGAATACATTCATTACTGAAAACTCACCTCGAGAGGAAGCAGTCGAATTAGAGTGGCAAAGCACTGTGTGGCCATGAAGCGCACACTGTCACAGGGGTCACTCATACGGCCCAACACTGGGACCACCAGCAGCACGATGTAGGGCACAATATCAACATCCAACTGCTCCATTACACCTGGACACTGAGCTCAGGAGTAACACACGTTCTGAATTGCTAATTGCTAATCTAATTGCTACAAGCTTCATTTGAAGTGCCAAGCTGCTTTCAAAAGGTGATTTTAACCTTTACCATAAACATGTTATATCCAAACTATAAATCCCTTAATCGCATCACCTCTGTGACAATCTAAATGAAATAATACACTGAAATAATAATACTGGTTGAAAAGACTCAAGACTCTCATTATTAATATTATTATTTCATAACTACATCATATCAAACGCAGAATATGAACGTACCACTGTGATCGATGAGTTTTAATAAACATGCAAATCTCTGGCATTTGATTCGAGATCATGTTTTTTTTTTTTGTAACACTTTACAATAATGGTCCACTAGTTAATGTTAATGTATTTACTAACATGAACAAACTATTATGGTATTTATTCAACTTTGTTATTGTTAGTTAATGTTATTTAAATAACATTAGTTCATGTTAACTCAGTAAAATCCAAAGTTGAGCTTGTTAACGTTAATGCACTAATGCATTAATGTTAATAAACACTTTACAAGATTACCCTTAGTTAATGTTAGTAAATAAATTAATGGACCATTATTCTAAAGGGTTACCATTTTCTTTTTTTTACTGGTTGTGCAAAGCCATTTTTAAAATTCAAGAAAACAGCAATATTATGGTGCAGAGGATACAGGCCAGGGCTTCGATGGCTCCCTCCTGCTTGGTGTTGTCATCAATAGCACCCAACCAGGGCAGCACCTGCTCCAGAAACACATTCATGGTCTTCATTGTGGCGATCTTGCTGAGCACACCAACACAGCGAGCGGCCATATGACGTACAGCGGTATATGGATGCTGCAGACAGGTGCACAACAGAGGCAGCTGCTCCATCAACTGCAGATACAAACACAACAGGAGACTGACTGTAAGAGCGCATGGAGTTTTATGTAAGCTGTTTTTGAGAGTTGGATGATTGTTGCACGTACTAAAGGGATGAGCTCTTGTGACATGGCTCCTGCTGTGACTTCAAGCACTTGGAGAGAGTTTACAAGATCCTGAGCAACAGAGTCACCCTGCTTCAACAACTGGCTGGAATCTGCAAACACATACAGACATAACATGAGTTTGGAAAAGAGTGTAAAGGAACACTCCACAAAAAAAATAAATAAAAATAATAATAATAAAATAAATAAGTCAGTCACTCAGTAAGTATATAAGCAAGTGAGTACATAAGTCAGTCAGTCAGTCACTCAGTAAGTATATCAGAATATAAGTGAGTATATAAGTCAGTAAGTCAGTCACTCAGTAAGTAAATAAGTAAGTGAGTATATAAGTCAGTAAGACAGTAAGTATAAGTGAATATATAAGTCAGTATATACGTAAGTGAGTATATAAGTCAGTAATTAAGTGAGTCAGTCACTATTAGTATACAAGTGAGTATATAAGTCAGTCAGTCACTCAGTAAGTATATAAGTATATAAGTGTGCATATAAGTAATTTAGTCACTCAGTAAATAAGTGCATAAGTAAATAAGTGAGTATATAAGTATATAAGCAAGTAATTAAGTGAGTATATAAGTCAGTAAGTCAGTCACTCAGTAAGTAAATAAGTGAGTATATAAGT
>CAIGQV010003909.1:6662408-6701215 GCA_903798115.1 Danio jaintianensis | reverse complement strand
TAAGTCAGTAAATAAGTGAGTCAGTAAGTCAGTCACTCAGTAAGTAAGTATATAAGCATGTATGTAAGGAAGTAAGTATATAATCAAGTAAGTAAAAGGCTCATTTTACAAGTCCCCTGGAGTTAAACAGTTGAGTTTTACCATTTTTGAATCAATTAAGCCAAGATTGATTGTTAGAAGATTAAGATCATGTTTTCTACCCTGTTTTACTTTGAGGAAAGCTTAATAATAATAATAATAATAATAATAATAATTCCTTACATTTTATATAGCGCTTTTCTAGACACTCAAAGCGCTTTACACAATGAGGGGGGGGGGGATCTCCTCATCCACCACAAGTGTGCAGCATCCACCTGGATGACGCGACGGCAGCCATATTGCGCCAGACCGCACACCACACACCAGCTGATTGGTGGAGAGGAGACAGAGTGATGAAGCCAATTATGACATGGAGATGGTTAGAGGAGACCATGATGGATAGAGGCCAGTGGGCAGATTTGGCCAGGATGCCGAGGTTAAACCCCTACTCTTTTTCGAAGGACATCCTGGGATTTTTAACGACCACAGAGAGTCAGGACCTCGGTTTAACGTCTCATCCGAAAGCTTAAGATGGGCATTTAAACCTAAACATCTGGCAACCACAAGTAGGAAAAAGTTTGCAAGAACTTGTTTAAAAACAGTGTAATATTTTGTCTTTAAAGGGATAGTTCACTCAAAAATAAAACTTCTGTCATCATTTACTCATTCTCCACATGTTTGAGTTTCTTCAGTTGAGCACAAAAGAAAGAATTCTGGGCAAAAAAAATTTACTTTGACTTGTCATTGACTTCCATAGGATTGTTTTGTTCCTACTATGGATGTCAAATGACAGCTTATTTCCAATATTCTTTAAGAAAATCCTGTTTTGTGTTTAACAGAAAAAAGAAATTGATAAAAGTTTAGGCCCACTTAGACTCACTGTCTACTCACACAATTCTCAAGTTACGTTCCTTGAATGTCAAAAGAAAGGTCAAGATGACGAGCAAAACTAATTAAAGCAAGCGTACCAAATTCCTGAGCATCCAGTGCATTCCTCAATGGGCCGGTCATGGACTCCCACAGATACGGCAGAGTTTTTGTCAACTCTTTGTTGAAATGTCTGGCAACAGTCATCAGGCAAAACTCCGCCCCTCTCCTCTGGATAAGACATGGCTTCTTGCTCTGGTTTAAAAGACATTGTGTTTTCTTCATGTAAGTGATTCTAACAGTGAAGCAGCGGATTACTTCTGTAAATACCTCGTCTGTTTCTGTGCCAATGCTGCCCCCGACGGGCAGGTCATTGTTGGTATTGCTTTTAGGGGTTTTGGGGGTTGGTCCTCTTTTACTGGTGATGGCAAACGCTGCTTTCTGATGCCGGTACAGAGTGATGATGCCCTTTGTTTTGTTCACCATGTGATGCATTGCGTCTTTCTCTGCCACTGATGCTGCAAAAATTAAGACACAGCACCTCTAAATTCCATGAAACGACAGAGCTCACATTAGAAACTTAAGTGGCAACACAGACATTAAAAAGGAGAAAAACACAGTCTTTTAGGAAGATACCAATATGTTAAATAAATATTAGGGCTGCACGATATTGGCAAAATTTAACATTGCAATATTTTTTTATTTTGTGATATATATTGCGATATGAATACAATTTCACCAGATGACTTAATATCTCTATTTGCAAAGAATTTAAAAAGTTAGATTGATTCTGCAGCAGGAGTGCATACACATTTTTACTACTAAAATTCCATGACTTTTCCATGATTTTTCCAAGACTTAAGTAAATTTTCATGACCTTCATGCAATGTCTACATATATGTGATAAAAGAAAAACAATGCATGTTCAAACTTCTTACAGCCTATCGTAAAACACGCAACAATCTATTTAGTTTCAATTTACATCTATGTAAAATTGATTTAGATAATGCTTACACCGCACTAATAATGTGCGAGTATGTGATTGGCCAAGGACAGAAACGAAGTAAAGACAACTAACCTATATTCAAGAATACAGATATCTGTTTTCCATGACTTTTCCAAAACTTTGTGGGCTTTTCTGTTTTTCCAAAACTTTTCCAGGCCTGAAAAATGCCATGTCAAAATTCCATGACTTTTCCAGGTTTTCCATGACCATATGAACCCTGAATAAACCATCTATAAACTTTTTGAGGCTTCCAGACACATTTTCGTTATGGTCTGCTATTTGCAGTGCATTTCTGTATTTGCATGTGAGTATTTTCATGCATAACAATCTATAAATACAGTCAACAAAAAGATACAATTGAAATAAAGTGTTTTATTGTTTCCCGCAGTATTCAAGCACAGTAACTGAATGATAAAAACAAATATAATTCAATAAAATTAATCGTAGTTAAGGTCACAAATGGTACAATTTCTTAAAATAATTATACAAATCACAGGTATCAAAAACACGTACAAATTATAAATTATAATACAAACTCAACATTGCATATCCTGCAATGTGGATATTGCGAATGATCACATTGTGATATCGATGCTGAAACGGTATATTGTGCAGCCCTAATAAATAGAAAAAATAACTATTTTACATCATCTAAATGTATAGAAATAGAAGTGAAATTGTGTTTTCATATAACATTTGGACACTGAACTATATTTTCAAGATTAGCTAAAATACAAAAGTTTGTATATTATTTTTATTATCATTATTACTTAAATGTATAACAATAACATGTAAAACACAAATGAACATGTTTTTAAATAAAACGGTGCATATTCTTGTATTCTAGCATGTGCACATAAAAACTCACAACAATGGTCTACACAAAAAGCCCATTTAAATTGAACTGTAAAAATTTGTTTTTCATTTAATTTGAGAAGAAAGTTTCATTTTATAGGGTTCCAAATATTTACTTTGTTAAATTTTTGTTGTTAAATGCAATACATTTCATGATTTTAATTATATACTCATGGCTATGTATTACTAAAATGTATTTTCAATTGTTAAATTGGAGCCCAGAAAAATTACAAACCAAAAGAATTTTTAAATGGAAAAATAATCATAATAATAATAATAATAATTATTATTATTATTATTATTATTATTATTATAAAAACTTCAATAATAAAATAATAATCATAATTATTATAAAAAAAAATAATAACATAATAATAATAATAATAATAATAACAATAACAAAATAATAATAATAATTATTATTATTAAAACTGATAATTATAATAATAATAATAATTATTATTATTATTATTATTATAATATAAAAAAATAAATAAAAAAATATTTTTTTAAATATATAAAATAATAATAATAATAATAATAATAATAATAATAATTATTATTATTATTATTAAACATTATAATAATAATAATAATAATATATTCTTAAATAAAAATAAAACAGAAAAGTAAATGGAAAAGAAAAAATTATTAGCAATTAAGTAAAAAAAATATACTAAAATAATTAAAAATGTTATTGTATTTTACTAAAAAAAATAAATAAATAAAAAAAATTTTTTTATAAAATTTAATGGAAAATTTAATTAAACATTAAATTAAAAATAAAATAATTGAAGCTAAGGTCTTCGTCTTACCTTTACTGCTCTCCTGTATTGGAGTGCTGGCTGGAGGGACGGGACAGGCAGCACTAGGCGTGAGCATGGGGTCCACACAAACAGAGCTGCACAGATTCTTCACGATCTTGGCATTAGGACAGGGTGATCTGGCGGCACACAGCTGCAGCAGATGTGCGATGTTGGATGCTGCACAACCCTGGACGAGGCTGTTCTCCTCCCGCCGGGCCGCCTCCATCAGGGGCCGCACCACAGGATTGAGTTTATCCGGCAACATCCCCAAGCCCACTACAGCGCAGGCCGTGAAGGTGTGCACTCTGAGCTGCAGCTGCTGCCACTCGGCGCTGGTCTCATACACTGTGGACTGAGCCTGAATTCGCTTGCTGTCTAGCGGCTGGAACTGACGAGACTTCAGGTTCAGAGTGGAGGTGCTTTCAGAGAAGATGGTGGTCACCTGACATTTAAAGCAAGTATGAATAATTAGTCAATCAGTCATCAAGATGATTAATAAAGTCATCATTTTTAATACATTAAAAAGCATTAAATACTTGCAAATGTAATGGTTGCATGTTAACAAACAGATATTACATAATTCTATAATAAATATATTTTGTATTATTTAAAAACATTATTTAAATATTATATTATTGTTGTAATTCATAGTTCATAAAGCAGTATATCTAATTATATTTTAAAATCATTACAGCAATTATATTTATCTTAGACGTTACAAATATTTACATAAAGTATCTTACTAAAGTAATTTTATTGTTATTATTATTATTATTAGAGCAATTATAATATTTTCTACACGACATATATTTTAATTATTATAAACATTACCAATATAATTACTAGTATAATTATAGTATTGTATAGTTATGAGTTACTTTTAATAACTTTAGATAATACATTAAAATGATATTACATTAACCAATACAGTAACAACACTTTCGATTTTACATACAATATCTATAATATATACATTATATTTAATGTCATTACGCTACTATATTAATTAACAGTATAGAATATTTGTGTTACTTAAATAATAACAACAACGTTACTATTATTATTAGTTATTATTATCATCATCATGAGTTTGCGGACTATTCTGCCATGTTAATAACCTCTGGAACATAAAGGACCATGCTATAGAACTGTATTTTTTTAAATATATATTTTACTAACCAGCTCATTGGCCTGATCGATTGTGAAGACAGTGGAGTTGATTCGTTCTCTCACATCAATGTGGGCATCAGCCAGCAGCGCTATGAGCTGTTTGCATTCGTTCTGCATACGAGTGAAAGGAATGGCGATCTCGTCATAGTAGAGCTGCTCTGACAGGATGACCAGCAGTCGAGGCTGAACCACACTAGAGAGCAGCTCACATTCCTGCAATACAGAACAGCACGTTATTAAAGCAAAACATTCTAAACGTACTTTTGTAATATTTAAATGTAATATTTATCATCATACTTCCCCAGTTGACTAATTAGCCTATATTAAGTTTTAGGAACTTTTTTTGTACCAACAGTTTTCCAAAGAATTATATTTAGATATGCAAATAAGGCATTATTTCATTGAGAATGAATTATTTTTTATACATTTTTATCACAAAAATGTAAGCACTAGATGAATTCGGGTTCAAAATTCAGTTATTTTTTGTTTTGTTTTTTTACATGAGCAAAAGGTTTTTACAGAATGGATTTTGGGGGGAATTCTTTCAGATTAAAATGTTATATATAATCAGGCTATTGAGTCATTGATGAGTATATCCTTCTGCAAGAAAATACATAAGATTAATGCTGAAGTATAAATCTATGGCTCAGCGCAAGCCAAAAAACAAAAACACCCTTTAAAAAAGGGTCACCAATCTCGGTCCTGGAGGGTCGGTGTCCCTGCAGGGTTCAACTTGCTCCAACTTGCCTCAGCACACCTGCCTGTATGTTTCAAGTATACCTAGTAAGACCTTGATTAGCTTGTTCAAGTGTGTTTTATTAGGGTTGGAGCTAAAATCTGCAGGACACCGGCCCTCCAGGAACAAGTTTAGTGACCCCTGCTTTAAAATATGCACAGTAACTGAAACCCACACACGCAAGCACAAGAAACACTTAATTGTATTTTGGATGTTTTCTTTCTATTAGATGGAGAAAAAAAAAACACTATCAATGCAAAACGGTTAAAACTCAATTAAGTTGCATGAAAAAAAAAAAAAAAAAAAAAAAAAAAAAAAAAAAGAATTGTTTGGAAAGTATAAAAAAAAAAAAAAACAAAATATAATAAAAGAATACAATTGGAAAAAAATGAAATAAAATAAAATAAAATGATTAGAAAAAAATTTGAATAAAATTAATAAAATAGAAAACAAAAAAAACGGAATAAAGCCTTTCCAATTCTCACCTTCTGAAGGCCGGCCCACTCGCAGATGACCATGGAAACTGCAATCCGCTGCAGGGCTGATTTGGAATTAAGGTGGAAGAGTAGAAGTTGAGCGAGAGACTCGGCAGGACGGAGCTCCAGAGAAGAGCTGTTTAACCGTGGGTCACATATACAACTGCACAGCGCCCCCAACAGCCTAGGATGACAAAAACAATTCACAGTCAATTATGGCACTCAGAAACACAGAGAAGTTAGTTTAAAGCTGCAGTCTGTCCGTTTTGCCTCATTTTTAATCGCAATCTCAGTTTGAACCCTGCAGTTAATTGATCAAATTTACATGCAGCTCCTCGGTGTGGACGAATCTAATGTTTCGAGGAGTATTTGTATTTTGTATGCATGTACTTTCGAGAAGTATTTGTCACAGTAATGTGGGTCCTGTAAATCACAATCATATTTATTATTATTCTTTTTTAGAAGTAAAAAAAGGAAAAAATAAAAATAAGTTCACTGGAAATTTTCTGTAATTTTCTGTCTATAAAAGCGCATCTTCAGGTACTTCTCTAAACAGTCTCAGACTCGCAGGACAGATTTTCTCACACAGAATGAGTGCTTATTAATTCTAAAATCGATTATTATTTTTACGAATTATTATTGTATGTACTTTCGAGAAGCATTTGTCACAATAATGATGTGGGTCTCGTGAATCACAATCACAATTTTATTTATTAAAAAAAGTTCACTGGAAAATTTCAACTGAGCAAGTAACTAACGGTCAAATCAAACCATACAAATGATACATTTTTAATTATATTTGAGAGCAAAGTATAAAAGTAATGTTACCAACAACATTAATGAGTGACTGTGTATTTAGTCTATATTAGTGTTACCTGATTTCAATTTCACTACATTCTTATATCTAATTGTCCCGCCATTACGCATAGATGAATACACATAATAAAAATACAAATTCAAAAGTGCTTTATGGTTTTCAGTACAGCATTTCAGTACAGAAATTCATTGTTTAAATAACTAAATAAAAGTAATCTTTGTTAAAGCTAGCTACTAACTTCAGAATTTCTTGTGCCCAAATGGTTTAGGTTCCCTTGAAATCTTACACACTCACAGGCCTTAAAAACAAAACCAAATGAAAATCTTTTAGTTTACTGGGGTTCAATTTTGCAATGACTCCACAAAGCATGAGCTCTGTGAAAATGATATATTGTGCAGCCCTACTAGCCAGAGTAGTTCTGTATACAGTATATACAGACCAGGATTATTATGGTTTTGCATTTTTAAATTAGTTTTTATTTCGATGTTATTTTTAAATCTGCTGTACATTTCAGTTTAGTTTTAGATCGTTTCATTAATGGTTTTGTTAGTTTTTATTTTGTGAACACTTCTAGCTTTTATATATTTAATTTTAGTAATTCTAGCTTATTTCCCAGTACTGGGTTGCAGCTGGACGGGCATCCACTGCGTAAAACGTATGCCGGAATAGTTGGCGGTTCATTCCATGGCGGTTCATTCACGGCGACCCCTGATAAATAAGGGACTACGCCAAAGGAAAATGAATGAATGAATGAATTCTAGCTTAACAGAGCTAACAGAACACATGCAGTGCCCACTAAAGCAAAGTGTAGCATTTGCACAGCTTAACCTCTTCGTAGAAAAAACAAAACAATTATTTGAACAAATGTTGAACCCACAAATGCAGCTTAAACAAATAAAAGTACAAATTATGAAGATCTCAGACAAACTTCTTCATATGCATGTAGATCATGTACATGCCTAGTTTACACTTTTGGCAAATGAAGAAAAAGTTGGAACACGTTTTATATGTTTATATAGAAAATATTTTTCTTTGTTTATAATAATGCACTTGGGCAGCACGGTGGCGCAGTGGGTAGCACTGTCGCCTCACAGCAAGAAGGTTGCTGGTTCGAGCCTCGGCTGGGTCAGTTAGCGTTTCTGTGTGGAGTTTGCATGTTCTCCCCATGTTCGCGTGGGTTTCTTCCGGGTACTCCGGTTTCCCCCGTCCAAAGACATGCACTATAGGGGAATTGGGTAAGCTAAATTGTCCGTAGTGTATGTGTGTGAATGAGAGTGTATGGGTGTTTCCCAGTGATGGGTTGCAGCTGGAAGGGCATCCGCTGCGTAAAACATGTGCTGGATAAATTGGCGGTTCATTCCGCCGTGGCAACCCCTGATTAATAAAGGGACTAAGCTGAAAAGAAAATGAATGAATGATGCACTTGACTGATGTGTTTGTCTGTAAAAGCGCATCTATGGGTAGTTATATAAACTCGCAAGACAGACTTTCTCACACGAAGCGTTTATTAATTCTAAAAACAATTATTATTTTTACTAATTATTATTTTATTTCAGTTAGCTTTTCGGTGCAAAAACGTTTTTGACCAATAGTTTTAGCCTTCATTTTACTTTACTAAAATAACCTTAATATAGAAATTACGTAATTATACAAAGCTGAATGGCTGCATAAAAACCTTTCAGCACCACTCTAAAATAAAACATCATTACAAGCATTACATTGTGAATCGGGCTGAGGTAAGGGCTTCATTTTGAGCACAGGTTGATTTTGTAGTTGGCCCAAAATTGATTTGAACATTTATATCCAATAAAAGTGTTACGGACTGCAGCTTTAAAGCATTTTCCCTCCCACGCACTTCGCAGCCATTAGACGTGCACGTGTCACCACATAATCTCGCGTGGCAGGCTCTTCTGTGATGGTCTCGGCTCCGCCAATGTATTCCTGGACAGTTTCCTTGACTGGAACAGATCCCTGCCGGGCCTTTCCAGAAGCTTTCTCCTGTGGACGAACAGAACGAGTCTCAGTGCGGATCTGTTTTTGGATGAGTGGGAAGTGTGAAGGTTGTAGGATGGATTAGTTTCAGCCTCAGACAACAAGCCTACAGACCACCTACAGTCCATTGTCAGACACACTTCACAGAAAAACACCCAATCTGGTGAGCTCCAATCTCAGGTGTTAATTCTCCATTGTTATGTTGGTGGTTATTAATTTTAGACAAGCAGAAAATTTGTGGCACATGCACTAGGGGTGTGAATCTACATTGATCTCATGGTTTGGTTTATGATTATTTAAACGATTCAGTTCAATTTGAGATCACTGTGCATCACAATGCATTGATAATACTTTATCAACAATTCTGAATTTTATTTCACAACAATATAGCTTTGTCTTTAATATAAGCAGTAAGAATATTTATGCCTCCATTTCCTCCCTAGAAATTAAATAGGGGTCTGGGGTTGAATTCAACTGTCAGTGAAAGACAGGGTTTCACCAAGTTAAATTTAGGACTTTCAGACATTTTTAATACCATTATGAATGAAATTTTAGACTCATACAGGGTTAAATACTAAGGATTGTTTTCTAATATCACAGTTAGAAAAGATTCTCACTGCCCTATAAAAAAATTTATTAAAATTTAACATTTAATAATAATAATTTAGTTTGGATATATTTGAAAATTAATCAAAAAATATTCATTCACAAACCCTATAACCCTTACCAAGAATAGAACAAAAAATTGCTGTCAATTACTTCAGTATACAATAATAATAATAATAATAATAATAATAATAATAATAATAATTTAATAATATAAAATATAGGTCAGGTCAGTATGCTCAGCACTAAATAAATGGAGAACTTTTAAGCAAATGTTACTGTAAGGAAAGTAATTAAATGCTATTTTTAAATTAAAAGTTATATTAAGATGGATTGTTGGTGATTGTATGGGTGTTAATGACCAGATTGGGCAGCTCTACATGAACAAGGGAAAATTAAGACCTGTTAAAAAAAAAAAGATTTAAGACCTACAACACAACATTTCAGTACATTCAAGACTTTTTAAGGCCTAAAATTTAGCTTTTGATATTTAAGACATTTAAAGACCCCACAGATACCCTGGAGAGACTGTCCCAGCAAATGCACAAACAGTGAATTGTGTTTTCAGCTTTTTAAGTAGCTGGAGCCTTTTAATTACTCACTTGCATCTCGACTCCCTCCCTCCCTCCCATGATATGCTACCATGTTAAATGACATCAGTATGTTATAATTGGTTGTGATCTATTTCTAAACCGATACCAAATGATCCACATTGTGATGCATCGAAGAAACAATTAATTTTGGCAACACTAACATGCACTACATAAAAAGTTTGGGATGGAAAAAAATTGTAATGCTTTTTATTTAGATTAGTACACTGTAAAATGTGGCAATGGCAAAAAAGCTAACATTTATCACGACATGATCCTTCAGAAACCATTCTCTTACAGACAGCAAGTTTGTGATGCTACATTATTCAGTGGCTCAAATAGTATATAGCATGGTGCTTGCAATGCCAAGGTTGTGGGTTCAATTCCCAGGGAAAATAAGTGCTAAATATACCTTCAATGCAATGCAATGCAAAGCAAATCGTTCTGGATAAAAGCGTCAGCCAAATGTATAAATGTGAACGTAAATGTTCTTTTGATCTCCACCCTTACCTTAAAGCGGGCTTTCACTTCCAGCAGCATGTTGGAGTCTATGGGAATGTGTGGCGCTTGCATCATCAAACAAAGCCACGCACCCATCCAGGGACAGCTGGCCGCCACCACATACTGCTGCGGGGCCTGACGTAACAACTCTCTCCACACCTTCAACATATTAAAAAGCCATTTAACATATCAATCAGATCAAATATTCAAAAAGCGGAAGAGAGGGAAAAAAAAATTATACCTTCTGTATCAGCTCTAGTATCTCCTGGTTGCTCTCCAGGATGCAGGACTGAAAGATGTGTCTCAACATGTCCTGCATGATGGGATTCAGCCACACTGCACAACTCTGGGGGGGAAATCAGAGCAAGACATTAAATACTTGAAATGGCAAACGTCAAAAGCTGCATAAATAACTTTTCTGGTTACCACATAATCTTATTTAAAAATCTACTTTTATGTAGGGTTGGTTTATTTTTTTTTACGAGTGCCAAATCGATACTGTAACAATGCCTAAATGGTGCTTGAACTTCTATTAAAAAAAGATGCTGTACGATATATATTAAACTTTTAAGATTTTATTCAATTAAAAGTTTAAAGTATATGTAAACATATCAATAAGTAACAAACCTGCTTCATTTCAGAAATAGGACCATATAAAACACAAACTTTCCTGACTGACTTAATGTCCTGCCGTGAGCTAAACAATGGAGACACTAAAACAATGAAGAAAATAATACTTTTCACTATAAATATTTTATTTTCACAATACTTTGACATTGTAACTTCTATGTCAGTGCATTTTTTAACAACAATTATCATGGATTAAAAATGTCTTTGCGCTCATTAAAAACCATTACTCAATTGTTCATTATTGTCTACACACCGTTCAGTGCTGACATCTTGTGAACAAATGTACCGCAAAAACGATTCAAAGCACATGTGCAAGCTGCTCATACATTGTGTTAACAGTTAGAGAAATCAGGGAGCTAATGTGCAGTTTCCTAATCTAACAATAACAAATTATACTTTTATTATATATGGGTTACTGATTTTAAAACTTTTGCCTATTGATTTCTTCAAATAGAAAAAAGCATGTTTCCAATCCTTTACTTCACAGGCACCTAGGTAGGGTTGCACCAGATGTTCTGGTAAGTTTTTTCTTAAACTGGAATGTAAAGTCCACACTAGGGGCTTAGTAACTACTAGCTAGTTTGTAACTAAATTTGTTCTTACTTCAGTTGCACCACATGTTCTTAAGGCAAACCGTAGTTAGTAGGTCGCAAGCCCTCCGTAAAGTCATGTGTAGTCGCAGTGAATGATGTAATATCCAATAAAAAGCATTTAAATCGTTAAACTGCTTTAAAATTCTGCAACTAATGCGTCTATATATAACTGTCCTATGAAAATTAAATGATAAATTACATATAGTACAGTACAATGCAGTCAGTCACTATAGCAGACGACACACATATCTTTATCGCGAGCCGTGAATGCATGCGAAATACACATGAAGTTATCAAAACATTAAACTTGATTTTTTTTTTTATAGAATGAAAGAGAAACACATGAAAGAGAAAAGACCAGTGAGAAGAACTCTGTCATGAAGAAATTCTCGTTTTAACTAATGGATACAATTAACACAAAACACTCCTTGAAAGAAAATTAACCTCTTTCACAAACCGAAAAAATGCGAGATTTGGGAGGAAAATAAGGCTGTGAGTAGAGGGAGATCATTCTTCATTATCATCGTGAGCTCCTCTATGTAAACTAATCTTGCTGTTGTCTTTTTTCTACCATTATACATGACGGGGGAGGCTGCCGTAAATATTCAGTTGGAACGTAGTGTTACGTTTAAACTAAGTTCAGTGGTGCAACACAAAAATATTAAGTACAGTCGTGGCCAAAAGTTTTGAGAATTACATAAATATTGGAAATATTTGCTGCTTAAGTTTTTATAATAGCAATTTGCATATACTCCAGAATGTTATGAAGAGTGATCAGATGAATTGCATAGTCCTTCTTTGCCATGAAAATTAACTTAATCCTGAAAAAAACTTTCACTGCATTTCAATGCTGTCATTAAAGGACCTGCTGAGATCATTTCAGTAATCGTCTTGTTAACTCAGGTGAGAATGTTGACGAGCACAAGGCTGGAGATCATTATGTCAGGCTGATTGGGTTAGAATGGCAGACTTGACATGTTAAAAGGAGGGTGATGCTTGAAATCATTGTTCTTCCATTATTAACCATAGTGACCTGCAAAGAAACGCGTGCAGCCATCATTGCTTTGCATAAAAATGGCTTCACAGGCAAGGATATTGTGGCTACTAAGATTGCACCTAAATCACCAATTTATAGGATCATCAAGAACTTCAAGGAAAGAGGTTCAATTCTTGTTAAGAAGGCTTCAGGGCGTCCAAGAAAGTCCAGCAAGCGCCAGGATAGTCTCCTAAAGAGGATTCAGCTGCGGGATTGGAGTGCCACCAGCGCAGAGCTTGCTCAGGAATGGCAGCAGGTAGGTGTGAGCGCATCTGCACGCACAGTAAGGCGAAGACTTTTGGAAGATGGCCTGGTGTCAAGAAGGGCAGCAAAGAAGCCACTTCACCAAAAAAAAAAAAAATTAGGGACAGATTGATCTTCTGCAAAAAGTATAGCGAATGGACTGCTGAGGACTGGGGCAAAGTCATATTCTTCGATAAAGCCCCTTTCCGATTGTTTGGGGTATCTGGAGAAAGACTTGTCCGGAGAAGAAAAGGTGAGCGCTACCATCAGTCCTGTGTCATGCCAACAGTAAAGCATCCTGAGACCATTCATGTGTAGGGTTGCTTCTCATCCAAGGGAGTGGGCTCACTCACAATTTTGCCACAATTCACAGCCATGAATAAAGAATGGTACCAAAACACCCTCCAACAGCAACTTCTTCCAACAATCCAACAACAGTTTGGTGAAGAACAATGCATTTTCCAGCACGATGGAGCACCGTGCCATAAGGCAAAAGTGATATCTAAGTGGCTCGGGGACCAAAACGTTGAAATTTTGGGTCCATGGCCTGCAAACTCCCCAGATCTTAATCCCATTGAAAACTTGTGGTCAATCCTCAAGAGGCGGGTGGACAAACAAAAACCCACTAATTCTGACAAACTCCAAGAAGTGATTATGAAAGAATGGGTTGCTATCAGTCAGGATTTGGCCCAGAAGTTGATTGAGAGCATGCCCAGTCGAATTGCAGAGGTGCTGAAAAAAAAGGGCCAACACTGCAAATACTGACTCTTTGCATAAATGTCATGTAATTGTCGATAAAAGCCTTTGAAACGTATGAAGTGCTTGTAATTATATTTCAGTACATCACAGAAACAACTAAAACAAAGATCTAAAAGCAGTTTAGCGGCAAACTGTGAAAACTAATATTTGTGTCATTCTCAAAACTTTTGGCCACGACTGTAGTGTGTAAGTTAGTGTGTAGCTTAGTGTCCCTTTAAGGGTGTGCTCACACTAGGTACAGTTGCCTTGAACCGTGCCGAAGCGCGATTGTCCCCCTCTCCCTGCACTCACACTGCCGTTTGCATTCCGAACCTGAGCCCGCTTACGTCATCGATGACGTGACTGTTCAGTTTAACAGGAAGAGAAGCGCTTTCAGCACAGTGGACATTGCGTTTTGTAAATCGTTTTGTATTATTTTTAGTCATTTGGGATGCAGTGACACACAGTCAAACATTTTACCGAACAGATCCACCACTTTTGACGCTCATAAATTATCATAAAAGTCCTTATGCTGCACGTATTAGGAGGTTTGCTGAAGGTGCAGCTGACATGCAGTGAGGGGTTTGCGTCTTTGATAAACTATGGCAGTTCGCGTTCATTGAAAAGAAGGATTAATAAATCCATATGAAACGGTCCCTTAAAAGTGACGTCACGTCTTCAAATTCGGGCTCAGGCGCGCTTTGCACTCACACAACAAGCATACCACGCCAAAGCCTAACCGAACCGTGCTCTGGCATACCTCTTCCAACCGGGCCAGGGCTGGCCAACTGAACCGCGCCTGAGCCCGATTCAGAGCACTCACACTTGTCAAACGAACTGGGAAACGCGCCTGGGCACGGTTCGCATAGCATAGTGTGAGTATGCCTTAAGTCACAACTAGGCTAGGTTTTAATTTACACACTACTAGTGCAACTGGCCCCTGATCTCAATCAACAGCTCAGTTATTCAAGTTCCAACAAAATGAGGCATATACGATATTATTTAAACACTGGTACTCCGCTCTACTTTTATATGTTGATCACTTTTACTTTCCTCCTTTGTGTAACTCAAAAAACTGAGCAAGGTGCTATAGGGCTTGATTTCTAGGCACCTTTATAAAAAATAAAAAAATAAAGTATTACCATATACATAATGCTACATGCTAACACTAAATAAATGTGGGTGTATTTAACTTCACACCAAATATCCAACCTGGTCAGCTTTGGAAAGCAGTGTAAAGAGGGTATCTAGTGCGGCACGGCGAACAGAAGCGATGGTATGTCTCAGGAAAGGCCACACTCGAGGAACCAGCACTGTCAGAGACTGTTGTGTGCTGGGAAACAAAAAAGAAATCAAGGTGTGATTTTCCCATGTATTAGAGTTTATTGCGAAATCAAAAGCAAAAACAGATTAAAAATTACAAACAGAACCCATTTACAAAAGTTTAAAAAAATATATGTTTCTACAATAAAAAGGTTTATAACAATAAAGAGAAGACATCAACAACAATAAATACATAAAATAAATAATTTGGTCCCGTTATTTAAAAAAATGAAATGAGTGCTCCTTTGAGTATTGAATAGAGAGATCTCACCTGCACTGGCGGACCTGTGGGTAGGTGAGCAGGGAGGACAGGAGGGTCATGATGCTGTTAGTCGAGGCTGTGAGATCGTCCAGCTCCAGCAGAGCATTCCACAGTGTGTCCACGATGAAGGGCACCTATTCAGTACACATGGAGGTTATAAGGTGCTTTTCATGCCAGGTAGTTACAACAATTAAGGGTAACACTTTAGAATAATGGTGAATTAGTTATTGTTAGTTAATGTATTTACTAACAATAACTAAGTATGAATAATTTTGAAAAGCATTTATTAATCATCGTTCAACATTAACAAATGCAATATTAAAATCCAAAGCTGTGCTTGTTAACAGTTAATGCACAGTGAGTTAACATTAACTAACGTTATTTAACTTAAATAACATTAACAAATGAATAAATACAGTAATAAATGTATTATTAATTGTTTGTTCATGTTAGTAAATACATTAACTAATGGACCATTATTTTAAAGTGTTACCGAATTAAGTCATAGCTACAAGGTCTAATAGTCTAATAATATAATAGGATAATATTCCTGGTTGCATTTGCACCATCACTATAAATAAAAAAACAGGTGCAGCATTAAACAAAATCAACAACTGGAGGACGCCATAGTCAAACATGTTTTCGGTGTGTGTTGTGCGCTTCACAATAAAGGATATGGAATGCAGACGTATAAGTTATGTGACTGAACCAAGCAAAAAAAAAAAAAGATAAAATCATCTATGACAACTCGTAGAGCTACATATCGCTGAGGCTGAGAAAAGAAAAAGCCAACAGGTAAATGCCATTAACATTAGATTTCAGGAAGTTTATGTTAATACTGTGCAGGTAGTTCAAACGAAATGCATTTCCCCAAAGTACATTTATGTCACTGTATTATTATGTTCATATTATTCTGCATTTGACCCTGCTCTAAAGTAGCTGCTCGTTTATTTCCCCATAATGGTGTTCCTTAAATATAAATCATTTCCAGTTCCTGCAGTGCAAACACCCTAAAAAGCGAGTGTTTCTGTGAGTAATTCTAAGAACTGTGAAAAAGTTCCTCCAATGAAAATTCCCCTATAGGTATACAGTAATTAACAGAGAAATAGCTGCAAATACGGGCTAGATATTGACTTTATACTGCAATGTGGAAGTAAGCTCGTTTCTGTGACTGTTTTAGAACTTTCTAGTCGTTTCCATCATAGGCAAATGAATCAGAATTATAAAATGACAGAACACGGTCAAAAAGTACAAATTTACACAACATCAAGTGCCATAAAAAGCTGTTTTCAATGGAAGTGAATGAGACCGAAAGTCTCGAGACCACAAAGTTCCATTGGCCGCACCCACTCTAAGTGAAAGAATAAAAGGCCCTGCTATAATTCCTATAATTCGTTCTTCATTTCAGGGCAAAAATATTTCCACACCCCCACATTGAAGTAGATTGGGTTTTACAGGCGTGGACAAAATTGTTGGTATCCTTCCATTGAAAAAAGAAAAACT
Organism: Danio jaintianensis; assembly: GCA_903798115.1. Classification (NCBI taxonomy): domain Eukaryota; kingdom Metazoa; phylum Chordata; class Actinopteri; order Cypriniformes; family Danionidae; genus Danio; species Danio jaintianensis. The sequence goes on along the minus strand of CAIGQV010003909.1, from coordinate 6,684,387 downwards.
AAATAACTGAAAAAAGCAATGATTAATCAAAAATGACTGAAAACTCGAATTGTAGATCAACAGTAGCATTACAAAGGCAAACTAGTGAAACTGGCCTGGATAAAATTGGAGTGTACCAACAGTTTTGTACATCTCTGTAAAAGTGTTGCACTGCTTAAGTGTAGTGCTAAACACAACAATAGTGGCTGAGAGAGAAGAACAGTGTCATAAACATGTGGCAAACAGTCTTCTCAAGTACCACGTTACATTGCTTTATATTTGCTGTGGACAGGAACAGAATAAAACAATGTTTAGAACTTTATCAGAAGTGGTGCGACGTGGTTGTGCTTCTTGTCTAGTGTGTGAAACCCTCTGAGTCTTTCCGTGAGCAAACATACAGGTGCGGATACATCTGTACCAGCTCTGCTGCTCGACCCTCCAGTTTATTCATGTTGCTAACTTGGTGTTGTGCTGGATGTTTTTCTCTTGTCTGACTGAACTCTGTGGATACGAAGCATGTCAAAGAAGGCCTGAACACACCCACCGACTGCATAATCATCATGGACCAATGGTAGCTTAAAAGGTGTTTAGGAGCCAAAATAAACTCAGTAAGAACTTCGTTTTGGCATGATTTTGATCAAAATTATGTAATTTCAGTTCTTTTTTTTCGGTTTCCTTTGTCTTATTGACCTTAAGGCATAAGGTATACTTCAGTGACAGAACAACTTTTTAATATTAGACTGTTTTAAGATTATGGGCAGGTATAAGTTTCGGACAGTATAATAACCTTAGATAAAAATATCATGATTTCACGATATTGTGATGACTGAGCTATTTAAAATATTTTGGAACAGTAAACAGGCTAAATAATTAAAATAAATCATTGACTTCTGCTATCCTCATATTATCAGATACAGCTGGCAGATTTCTTTAATTAAAAAGTCATCTGGATATTTTTCCCTTCTTTGGATACAAAGTAAGCCACTGCACTGTTCAGGTCTATAGCATGCTTGGATGTTGGTGCATGTTTTTAGATCTTTCCTGAATCGTGGGCTGATGGACATATTGTTACCCTAAAAAAAAAAAAAAACTACATAAAATAGTTGTAAAAAAAACACCACCAACAACAACAACAACTTACATATGCTGTAAGAACGATATAACTGAAAATGTTTGCAGTTTTAAAACCTTGACTTTTCCAAACTACGGTAAACCTTGAAACCGGTTAACGTCCCATGCTTACAACACACAGAAATCTGCACTGAAATGAATAAATAGTAAGCTCATACCTTAGCAGGCTGTAACTGAACCAATCCATCCACCACTGGGATCAAAGCCGCTGCTGCCACCGCACGAACGTCATCATCCAGATCCCGCAGACCTTCTGTAATGGCAGGAAGAACTCGAGGAAGCAGCTCTGCGATTAAATCCTAAGGGTCAGCAGAATGTCAAACACTGGTTAAACACATGGCAGCACGAGTGTCACTTTCACATTTCAGCCAATAAAATTGAGACTGCTCCACCTGTCTGACAGCCAGAGCATATTTGATGCCCAACAGACCGCCGTGTCGAACTTCCCACTGGTCTTCGGTTAGCAGCTTAAGCAGAATGTCTACAGTCATTGCAACGCCACTGTTTTCCATATGCCTCAAGGCTACACCCAGAGTCTGAGCACAAGTCTCTCTGACAGGTGCAACCACCTAGACAGTTTTTAAAAAGAGATGTTTCAAGACAAGAACAAAAAATAAATAAGTAAATAAAAATGTAATTAACACTGGAACTACCAGTATTCTATAACTAGAAACGCCATATCGGTTATTCTGACCGTTCTCATACAAGACATCATGTTGTCATGACATATTTACATTCAAAGCTTCTATAGAGCCTTTTCACATTTCCGAGTTTCTCAGTAGCGGAAGTCATCATAGTTGGGTAAATTTAGAGAGTACAACAAATAATTATTTTAAATCCTATTTGCTGAAATATTAAAAGAAAAAATGCCACGATAGTGTTAACAGTCTTGTGAAAAGGGTCCATTGAGATATTAAAATTAAGCTTTGAATGTCTGTCATCATATTTAATTAGGTCATCACCCAAAAAATTGTATCTTTTTGGTAATAAAGCCTATAAATGTATAGTTAGGCTACGTTAGACAACCCACGAATGTCCGTGCCTCACTTTTATTTTCACTTTCTCAAGCAGGGGAGAAGGCTTTTTTAGTAGGACGGAATATGCTGTTTTGTTAGACATATCTGGAGTAAAGTTACTAGGTAACAGAGACACAGAAATGTATGCGATCATTTTGACTGCTATGGTACTTGTAGTTCGAAATAATCATAACTCATGTCTTTTGTAATTTTAATAAAATAACAGTGTTAGAAGGAAATATACACATATTTAGTCAAAGAATTATAGATGTGTGTGTTTTATTTTATAAGTTATTTAAAAAAAAAAAAAAAAAAAAAAAAAAAAAAGTCAAAACGACCCCCTCGGTAGTTCTAAACAACCACAAGTAAATACATTAAAATAAAAAATAAAAACATTTCCTTTATGGAAGCCACATTCAGGAGATAAAATAAACTAAACAAATAAATAGTAATACTAATATCAGGGTTCCCACTCTAAGGCAATAGTCAAATTTCCTGATTTCCTCTGACTAAAAAGGTATATTTCCATGACCTACAGTATGACTAACAGAAAAACAGGAAGCTTTTGTGTCGAGTAGTGCAGAGCAGAAAATAAATTGCATTAAAAACATTTACTTCGTACACAGACATTTTAGTACAAATCTAATTTAACTAACAAAACTTAAATGAATACACGAAAGTGCTGAGGTAAAATCAAATGACTTCGTATACTTTAAGACGATCTTTAAAATAATGCATTGTTTATAAATTGTAGCAATTATATGACACATGTGCAATATAAAAATTACAATGGATCATTCATATATTAATTTATTTATTTACATGTATATTCACTTATTTTACATGGAGCAAGGAGTAGCTATATTAGTACGGAGAGCAAAAATTCCTTGACTTTCAATGTCTAGAATAGACCTTTTAAAATTCCATGCTATTCCAGAAATTTCATGACCCGTTGGATTATGTCTTTAAAATAATTATTATATATGCAAGTATATGTTCAAATGTCACTTTTGTTCAACCACTAATGAGCATCAAGACTTCAAACATTGACAGAGGGATTCAAATATTAGAAATGGACAAACCTCATCTGATACAAAGTCTCCAAATCGGTCTAGAGCAAAGACGCACAAGAGTCTGATGACCAAATCCTCCAGCCACTCCTGATGTTGTCGCTCCATCTGAAAATATCAAACATCAAAAACAAAACAAAAAAAAAAGCATCAAACACTAAACTTGAACTCTGACAGTGATGATGTCCACTGAGCTGGTAAACACCTGTTCTGCTGTGCTGCCAACAGTCTTTCCTCCACCAGCACCATGACACTTCAGCACTTCCCTCAGTCCTGTGCCGGCACCGTGACGAATCTAAAGATGCCAAATAAAAGCTCAGTCACCAAATAATCAAATAAAACATGTCACTGCTTCATTCCACATACAAATATATATCATGCTTAAAAGAATAATTCACCCAAACATTTAAATTCTGTCATCATTTACTCACTCTCGGCGTATTACAAACCTGTTTGAGATTCTTGAGCACAAAGGAAGATAGGGATGACAAATGTTGGAAAGCAGCAGCCATTGACTTCCATAGAAGGAACAAAACATAGAATGGATGTCAAGGCTGATACTTCCAACGTTCTTTAGAGTATCTAATTTTATGTGCAACAGAAGAAAGAAATTCATAAGTTTAAAACAACTTGAGTGCGAGTAAATGGTGAGAATTGTCATTTTCGGGTGAACTATGTCTTTAAGATCACTTTCTAACAAAATGCATGCAATCATCTGGCAGTGTCAACTAAAAATAAAAATATTTCTAATAGCTGTAACTAAAGCTGAAATAGAATATAAATCATAAATGGAAAAACTAAAGATCCAATCTAGGCAACCAAAATTTTTAAATAAGTTTAACAGGCATATTTAAAAAAAAAAAAAAAAAAATCTACCTGAAAAAATATACAAAATGAAAATTGACTATAATGGACCCTTTTCACAAGACTGTCATGACGCATTTAGCAGTCATCAATCTTAATCCTTGAAAGTTTTTAATATTTCGATTAAAAAAAACATGTACATTTATATGCATTTATGTATATATTATATAATCTTTGCATCAAATTAAAAAACAAAAACAAATTACTGCTTGTGCGAGGTTTCTAATACAGTGTCTATTGGCAGGACAGTAAATTTGACATTCTCTCTTCTGGCTCCTGTTATCACATTATTTTATTCCTCTGTCTGAAAGTCTTGATAACACCATCGTGTAGTTTTTCTTTTATCATTTTAGCAAATGGGATAGTACACTTTTTTTTTTTTTTTGCTGTACTTCGATTCACTGCGCTCTAAATTTACCCAACTATGACGACTGCCGCTACTGAGAAACCCGGAAGTGTGAAAAGGGTCCTACTCCAAGATGACGCGTAGGCAAACAAAATTTCTAAATAAGAAATTTAACAGGCATATATTTTTTTAAATCAACTTGGAAAAAACAAAATGAAATTTATAATAATATAAATGATGTCATAAATGTTAAGAAATAAATGTTAATAAATACTATATTACTACAGAATTATCAAATAAAAATAGCAGATAAATCACATCTCCGTTTGTGGTAAAGCAAATTATGATATGGGAATGGTTAGGAGGCTATGATGGACAGAGGCCAGTGGGCAAATTTGGCCAGGATGCCGGGGTTAAACCACTACTATTTTTTTTTGAAGGACATCCTGGGATTTTTAACGACCACAGAGAGTCAGGCCCTCGGTTTAACGTCTCATCCGATAGACAGCGCTCACTGAGCAGTATAGAGTTCCCATAAATATACTGGGGCACCAGGACCCACACAGACCGCAGGTTGAGCAGCCCCTGCTGGCAGCAACCTAGCTTTTCCATGTGGTCTCCCATCCAGTTACTGACTGGGTGCAGCCCTGCTTAGCTTCAGTGGGCGACCAAGTGAGAGTTGCAGAGAGCTAGCTGCCAACTTTTTATTGGTCTAATACATCTCCAAAAGCACTGAATCATTCGATTCATTGTACAAACCTCCTTGCCCTCTGGCCATCGCAGAGCAAATACATTCAGAAAGAAACAGCACCTTTAACTTCTTAAAACAATTTTTAGCTATAACATCTTAGCTCTACTCCCTGTGTGGTTTTTTTTCCAGTACCTCCCACGAGGGATTGAAGAGGTCATTGCACAGTTCATCACAAAAGCTTTCCAGAGGCCATTCCTGAGTCTGTGAAGGGAAAAAAAGTCATAAAAAAAATCATACACTGAATGTGAACAACTCAAAGTAAAAGAAAAAAGCAAGTATGTGTGCAGATCTCACACCTCCTCAAATAAACTGGAGTTATCAGGAACGTTGTCAATTAAGACTTTGCTGTCATTCGCTGGTTGCTCAATGACTACATTTGTGGTTTTCCGTCGCTTCTCTTCTGGCTCTCCCTCAAAACTGTCATTGCTGCAGGAGAAGAACATATAATCAGTGTTTAGATTGACAACCAGCATATACAGTCATCATCTTTAAAGTCAATATCAAACACTTTATATTCACTGGGAGTCTCCAGGCACACAAAATATGAACATTACTTTCAATGCGTCTATCTATAAGATGTGAAGGAGGCTGTGCAAAGCATAAAACCGTTCTAAAAGACGTCTCAGCCACTAATTCAACTCAATTTTATTTGTAGTGCTTTTTACAATAATTATTGTTTCAAAGCAGCTTTACAAAAGGTGCACATCGCATTGCAATCAAATTAAGTTAGTTACAATCAAACATAAGTTATTATATACAGACATAGTCAACCTGCAATTTAATAGTATATAGGTGGTCTATGTGTACGTTTAATGAAGTGTATTTGTGTATTAATTAACTAAGAGAAACAGAAAAAGCAGGTATGATAACATTGTATCAAACATCAACACACAATGCTGTAGAACACTCAGCCTACATTATTTTACTAAGGCTTTGCATACAAAATTATCAGCTTTCAAATGTGTTACACAATGAGTCCTACAACTGTGACTCTTGTATGGATAGTAGTTTAAATTTGGAGTTATTTAGTTATACATTTAAAATGTAGCAAAAAATAAAGCTATCAAATGTACAGTAAAACTACAGTACCCAAAACTGCTAATAAATAAAAGATGAATGTTACCTAATTGTAATGTAATAACATGCACCTTTTGTAAAGCTGCTTTTGATTAATTTTTGCGAAAAGCGCTATACAAAAAGTCTTGAATCATATTTATTTTGCTGACTTAAAGCGGTTGAAGGAAATGTACATTTATGCATTCAGCATTGCTAGATATAATGTTTGTCAGTTCATGCATTCCCTGAGATTCCAACCCTTGATCTATTGCCTTCTCCTTACATTTGATCTATATAAATGTTATAAAAACGGCAACCACTTTCAATTTATATTGCCAGAGCCTCAGGTATAATACAAATCAGTTCAAGTTTATTTGTATAGCGCTTTTCACAATAATTATGGTTTCAAAGCAGCTTAACAAAAGGTGCACATTAATGCATTACAATTAAAATCAGAAAAGTTAAGGTTATTAGTTACTATTAACGTATTAGTAACTTATAACTTTATAATTGAAAGTATATATAAACGTAGTTAACCTGCAGTTATATAGTATATAGGTGATGTCTATGTGTAAATGTTCATTGAGGAGTATTTGTGTATTAAGTCTATGTGTTGTCCTCAAAGTCCTCGGTTGGTTGGCATCATCTCTTTAAAGGTCTTAGATCTGATCAAATTAATGAGCAATCCATCTCTACCTCTTCTCATTGGGATCCACGTCTCTGGATCTTTGCTTTGCCACCAGTTTTGCCATCCTTTTTGCCTTGTTCTTCTGTCGATTGCTCATGCCTGGACGAAACTCTGAATCTATGAGTTCTGCAGCTGGCTGAAAAAAAGTAGTCAAAATAAAATCTAAAGAGGATCCAATTTACACCAAAATAAAACTATGACAAATATACTTGCAATGATATATGCGGTTTCTCCTTATACTTTTAAACTTTACAAAGCAAGAGTTTTTCATGAGGCGTTTGTCATTGTGAAGACATTCTTGTACAACTCACCAAATGGTTGCGTGAGAAGTGACAGCCCAGGCTTTTACCAGGCTGTGTTCTGTTGGTACTGGAGGCGCAAGCGTCCTCCAGGTCCTCATCATTAAAAAGCTCCTCTGTGTCCATGCCGATCGCTGCACCCATATCCAATCCCAGCTTCTTCTGTAACTGCTTTCTCTGCCGGGCCAAACGCTCTTTGGGATCTGTCTCACCTACAGAACAGAATCCAATCAAGAACCGCAATGGCTTCTTTTAGACAAACTATGGAATTTGTTTTTAAAAATTACAAGAAATGGTCATTGCATACAGGAAAATGGACTGCATAAGTAACTATGCAGTGCTTTGCAATGAGTATGTTTCTTGTTTCCATATATATGTGAGCAATGTGGACCTAAATCTGCTCTAACATATATACACTTGCATTATCATTTATTATTATTATTATTATTATTGTTGTTAATTAGATTTATTTATTTATACCACTTTCCCCTTTTGATTTCTGATGGGGATGGGACCAATGGGATTGTAAGTCCTATCAAGAATGTACTGTATAACTATATAAGAATGCAAGAACTGCATGTGATTTCTCTGGTGACTTGTTTTTTCCGTTATTCATGCATTTCCCCACTCTTTTTTGTGTTAATAAAAGCCAAAAAAATAAAAAATAAAAATACAATGCCAAAAACCAAATAGGCTGTTTACTCTGTCACCCAATACAAAAATATCTACAATATTCTGATTGCACATGGTTACACATTTTATAGTCCTCTGGTAAACTTACAACCATTGTGTGCGAATGTAATAGTGATTCATCATTCATGTGCATAGTGTATATGGTGTAGGACTAGTTACAGTACATATAAATTTTAACTTCACTTAAGCAAAAAAAAAAGAAAAAAAAAAAAGTGTTTAAGCAGATGAAAAAAAAAAAAAAAATGCTATTCAAATTTCTTCCACACAGACATGCAAATAAATGCACACTTATCCACTGCACCTCTTATCCAAGTACAGGACAAAGAAAGTCAAATAGACTTCAGTCAAATTCAGTCAAAGCAATTCAATGGTATTCAATCAGACTCCTTAAACGACAGAATCATTTGTATCACCTTCACAGAAGTGAATAAATGTAATAGTTTACCACTTTCCCGTAACATGTAATAGAAATCTGTTTCTCTGTTTACTGTTTGTCGTATTTTTCTCATTTATTTTGTGTTGTCACTTTATGTACACTGGAAGCTTCTGTAGCCAAAACAAATTCCTTGTGTGTGTAAGCACACTTGGCAATAAAACCGATTCTGATAAGTCACAGTTGCATTTGAGGTAATTGATGTTTGTGACACAACATGTGGCAGGTAAACCAAAAGTAGATTTTCCCCCATAAAACAGACTCTCAAAGAAAACTTCAATTAATATCCTGGACCAACATCAGCACAATAAAAAGATTCATCCTTGCCGGTAGTCTAATTTATTGCCTGACAATAAATTGTCTCTCTCATGAGAGACAATAACATCTTAATTCTCTTTTAAACTTGAGTTGCGGGTATATGTTAATCCCCTCACTAAGCACTCATCATTATTGTCTTTTGTTGCTTCTAGTACTTTGTTGTTTTTCTTTATCAGTCGACTCCATTTTCTTTTAGAGAGTGAATTAATGACCTTGGCCAGTGTTACCTTCAAACTCAGTGTAATTTTCTTATGTGCATTCGCTGTGTGCTCCCCCAAGATTCACCAATGGGATTTTTACATGTATCAGAATTATAAATGTCTGTGGTAAATATGACATGGGAATGCTTTCATGTTTTAAGTGGCTATTTATATAAGTTAGAAAAGTATGTTCCTAATAAGGAAATTGAATTAAAAAAAATAAAAATCAGGATGCAAATCTGTATAGTTTATGTTATAGAACAAAACTTTCAAGTATTGTCAAATTATGTTACGTGAACCACAGACCTTATTTTATTAAAAATAAGCCCGTTTGCATTATGTGCAGGAATCACACGTTTTAAAATATTTCCATTGTAAAACCCCATAGGAAAATCTAGAGGGAACTCCCACTGAATTTACCTTTTGGGTGTCGACATTATTAATCGCACCAGTTATATAAAAAAAAATTAAAAAAAATTTAAGAAAAATCCAAATCACAAGAGTCAACTGCACATACAGAAAGCACATACTATTAATGACAAAATTTGATTCCTGCAAATAATGCAAACGAGCCCGTGAGTATGCATAAAAACCAAAAATACTCTTCAGGCTTCAGACATCAAAGTTTAACACTAAAGAATTAAACTATAACATCTATATTAAGGCTGCACGATATTGGAGAAATATGACATTGTAATATTTTGTTTTTCTGCAATATATATTTATGCCATATTAATATAATTTCACCAGATAGCTTGAATAGCTCTATTTGGAAAGAATTCACTAAAAAGCGCAGTAGGTGATTGTCTTCAGAAATTTTTTTGTTGTGCTGGTTGAAAGTCTCTTCAGATTTCAATAGTAATGATTAAAGTAAATGATCTAAATGTATTTATATGTATTTTTATATTCTGGGTAAGGCATAGGACTAAAAAATGTTCATCCAATTAAAATTTGTCAGGCCGACATTTCCCATAATTCTGATAAGTAGCCCAAACTGTCTGTCAACAAATGTAGATTTGTACACCTGCACACCCATTTACGCGCGCCGCGTTCACGTGCACACGAGAGAGAGAGAGCGGTAAAAACAAATTTACCTGAATCAAAACTTTAAAATCCTATAAAATGCTGAATCAAAACTTTAAAATCCTATAAAATCAATATTGGAGTTACTTTTGCACGCTGGAGGAAAGATGACACCATGGCTGAAGTATTTCTTTTAGACAGGTAACGTTATGTTTTAAAACTATTTTAGTCTTGCAAAGCTGATGTAGATTTTGTTGTATTATGAATGGGTTATATGCACAGAAGTGTTGTTCAGCCACTGAAATCTTCAGGTGATAGAATGATGTGACTATTTACAGTTTCATAAAGGACATTTTACAGCATCGATAATGTAGATTTTTATTTCGTTTAACAACAAAACATAAGTAAATAGCGCTATTCCACCTAGCCTGCTTTACTGAGCTGAAGTTGGTTTTATATTCACATTGGTTAATTTTTGAACAATGACAACCTGTGATGCGCTCCCTATATTGTTTACCATGCTACTTTGAATATTCGGTCTGAAATGGCATGCAAGTATGGCTTAGTAATAAATTTAATTCCTGCACGCGCGTGAGAGAGAGACCAGCGATCTGTGCATGCATGAAATATTGCACATTATGACAAGTTTTGCTTGCTACACAACTGAAAATGTGCTAGACATAATACAGTTTTTCTTTCGGAATTGTAGCATTATAAAGTACTGTAAAGTTTTCTAACTGGCGAATGACATGAACTAGTGGGTTGTCTGCTGTCATCTTTTAGGTGCACGTTCATGATATCAGGAGGCGTGGCTTTGGACGGCAGGGGTGGGACTGTGTTTCAAAGATATTATGCTAACTGGTTAGCATTTTGGCAGATCACCTACTGCACCTTTAATTTGGGATTTTTCTGGGTGTTTTCTGGTTTAAAAGCATAGATAAATACAATAAAGCAAAGAAAAGAAAATTTACAGTGCTTTATGGTTTCGAGCCAAGCAGTATTCAGGTACAGAAACTGAATAATCATATGTAAAAACACTGTATAATCTTTATCGTAACTAGTTAAATAAAATAAATCTTTGTTAAACTTACAAAAGATAAAAAATGTTATGTGCCTGAATGCAAAGTAACAGGTTTTAAAAACACATGCAGATGATAAACTTTTTATTATGGTTAAACTTAAAAATTTCACAAAACTATGGCTCTTGCTCAAATATAGCCCCAACATATAAACTCAACATTGCATATCCTGTCATGTGACTATTGCAGACACGCACATTGCAATATCGATGCTGAATTATATATTGTGCAGCCCTAATCTATATAGTAACAACAAGTGTTAAAACATGAGAGATCTAACCCTACCTGACTTGTCATCTTGTAGCTCAAACTCAGCACCAGCGGAGCCGAGCAGAGACGCTCCGTGCTTCAGCAGACGAGAGATATCAAACCTGTAGAAACTCAGCCTGTCTGTGGACACATCCTCAGGAGACATATCTTCTGCACACACCTCTGAGGAGAAAGACACAAGCACACGCTTAACGCAAGACACTCATTAGACAGAAACTTAAAAACCTGTTGCAAACTGGTGTTGATTGCATTTGACAGCCTAGAAATAGCCACAAAATTAAATTTAAACTACACTGAAAAAAAGCCTGATTGGATCAACTTAAATAAATTACTTCAACTTCTCACACCTAAAAAAAAAAATTAAGTTTTTCCAACTCGCTTATTAATGAAAACCGTAAAAAAAAGTTTTTTACGAAAAGAAAAAGAAACTAATTAATTCATGTAGTTGCATCAAGTTGAAGTAATTTGTTTAAGTTTTCACTTTTCACAGTGTAGCTACCACAGCAACCCGCAAAAAAAACACAATATTCAATTGTCCAGTAATGCAGGCTGGGAATATTCGCTCACCATCTTTTGGCTTTGGAGATGGGTTCCATTCCGGAATATTCTTCACTATGGCTTCAACGGCTTGTCCAGCAGCAATTCGCGTATCCCAGTTTGGACTTCTCAAGTATGTTAAAACCTATTCAGATCACAGGAAAGAAAAACAGATCAATAAACAGAAAGGAGGAAGGTTTGTGAGGACAAAACCAACATATTACCCAAATAATAATATTAAGAAATACCTTAGTTGCTTCTAAGGGTCTTTTTACAAATGAAAATTATTCCTAAACTAATTTAAAGTGCATTTTCACTCGTAGTTCGATTCAACTTAATTTCTATAGTGCTTTTACAATGTAGATTGTGTCAAAGCAACTTAACATAGAAGTTCTAGTAAATTGAAACTGCGTCAGTCCAGTTTTCAGAGTTGAACTGCATTGGCTATTATGAGAAAAACCTGGTATGCTTGAGCATTAGGTCATTTTTATGCTTACATCTGGTGATTTTAAGTTCTGTTTCTGGACTTTTAATGTCCATGTTGCATTCGTATTGAAGTTAAAATGCACCAGAGTTCATTTATAAATGTACAGCGGCCCACCTTTTCAAAGGTCTTGGCCTGCTTGTCTTGTAAGGTTTGCATAAAAATGTTTATACTTATGGAAATAAACTGCACTTACAAAGCTATCAGCCTAGTTTTAAATCAAACCAAACCATTTAAATGTGAACACACCTTTATATAGAATCACTAAAAACACACATGACTTCAGGACATAGCACAGAAAACCAAGCACAAAAATAACACTTATCTTTTTGAACAGTGCAATTCCCAGAATAATACCATAAGATATCTTTTATTTTAGAATACATTTATATTTTATACCACCAAATGACATTTTATAAAAGGATGTAGCCATTCTTTCAGTTCAGTTCTGCAGATCAAAATCTTGTTTTTCGAATCCAATTTAATTAAATCTATACTGCCATATTTTAAGTAATGAAATGAAGCCCATTTGCTCAGACAGATAGTCAGTATCTTCAACCGTTGCTATAGTAATGATTAAAGACTCTCATACAACACATCATTCGTCAGTGTGTATAGAGAGAGAGAGAGAGAGAGAGAGAGAGAGAGAGAGAGAGAGAGAGAGAGAGAGACCGAAAGAAAGAAAGAGCTGAACATTTCACTTCTGCTCAAATTTCTCACGTCACCTCACTGTGATGCTAATTTTCAACAATATATAAAAATATACACACTCCCAAATGTGTTCTGGATATCGTTTCGTGCTTTTTGTTTTTACATTAAAGAGTCCAGAACTACTCACAAGTGTTTTTGCATCACATATGGGAGCTTTTGCGAACAACAGATGGCAAGCATGCAATCGCGAACACTGCAAACAAGAGCTAACTAGTACAACAAAGACATCATTTTCATTTGCATATTAGAACAATTTTGGGTGGTTAAACGTGTTTTTCAAACACTCACCTTTGATAGCAGGTTATTAAGCTCATGTGGGTGAAGCTTAACAACATCTCCCAACTGCTGAGCAGCCGCTTTACGGGTGACGGGAGTCGTTCCTGTATCCAATAAGATAAACAGACGTTCCAACCTGGAGACATTGAGAAAGGATATTATTAAAAGCACAATAAATATATGACTGTCAGCACAATTCTACAATAACTGTAAAAAATGCTGGGTTCCACACAATCAAATTGTGTTGGGACAACATGGAGGAATTAAGTCAACTTATTAGTTTTTTTACAAATTTAAGTCGATTAAACATAAAACAATTAAGTTATCACAAAAAATTATTGTGTTGTTTCAGCTCATATTAAACAAGTAGTTTGAACACACAGCAAGCATCTTTTTTTAAGTGATCTTTTAAATTATTTCATCACTTTCAGTAACCGTCACAGCTTAACCTGTTCCCAAACATCCATAGTGTGGTCCAAAAAGAAAAGTCAAAGGGAAATCGAAATTATTTGGTTAACATCATTCCTCAAAATAACTTCTTGTGGGTTTCGAATACAGTCAAAGTCTTAAAACAACATGAGGGTCATTTTCATTATTGTCTGGAATACACATTTTATCTATTGTCAGACAAATTTCTTTGTATATTGCAAAAAGGTCTTGATGTTACATTTTCAGCATATTGAATAAAAATTCAACATTTTAGAACTAATAATTGTAATACAAAATGTAAAAGTAAAACGGACTAAAACTTTGACTGAAATTATTTAAGAAAGAGATGCTAAAACAGCGATTGTCTAAATTAGAGCTGCAAAATATTTCGTTTCAGCATCTAGATAGCCTGCCAGGCACGGTGTAGACAGATTTTGGTAGCCCGAAGAATCAATAGCCACAGGACCCCGGCCACAGGAACTCTGCATCAATATTGCAATAGTCACATCGCAGGATTTGCAATGTTGAGTTGTGATTCTAATTGACAGGAGCCACAGTTTTTTCAGAGTTTAACCATAATAGTGTGAAAGTTTATCATCTACATGCATTTTTGAGGTCTGTGACTGTATGATGATGTATGACAACGTTCAGTGACAACTTGCGACATGCTCCCTTACCATACTTTGAATATTCGGTCTGAAATCACACATAACTTCAAAACAACACTATTTAGCCTTTTTGACTATGAACAATGTTGTACTGTGATAGTCATTGGCTGCTAATATGATTTCACTATATAGAATTGGCAAAGATTAGGATACTTCTCTGAGATTCTCTGAAACTAGCCTATATTTTTAAGGAGAAAGTCTGAACGAGCAAATATAAAACTAACTTTACCTCAATGACTGTATGAGCATTGTAATAGCATTCATGCATTAGAAATTGTAGTGTTTGTAACTTTAATAACAATTAATTTTATTGAATTCTCTATACAATAAACACAATGCAGTATCATTTTAAATTTGATTATTCAAATTATGTACCTGATTACCGTTTCAGTCCTCAGAACACCATAAAATACGGTTCATTTCATTTGTATCTTTAGCTCAGGGTGTTATGCTTCCCCAGAAGAGCAAGTGGATCTGTTCACACACAATGACATCTAAAGATCTAACCTGCATTAAGTTTGTTTATTAACCAACAATGCATTATTAGTAATAACTGATTTGTGATCAACATGGCGCCGCCCATGAGGGGACGACCCGACCCGACCCGATCTATGAAGATACAGGCTTCCAGTATTAATTAATCCCTTAATGTGTACAACCTTAATTACTTACAAATAAATAAATTATTAATTTACACATATCCCAGCAGATCTCCTTACACCATCCTGTCAGAAGCGTTACATAACGGCACAATAATCTACCGCATCAACTGAAGAGATGGATTAGGAGAAATGAGAGCTGCCTTAATTCAGTCTGCGTCTTTAGCTCACTGACAAGAGCCCAACCCGGACAGGGATGACACTGTAGGGTTAGTCCACTAATCACCCGTGGATTTACACATTAACCGGAGATTTACCAGGAGAAAGCGGAACCATTATGACAGACCACAAACTGTTGGATTCATAACGCACACCCGAACTGTAATCAACTATGATATTATGCACTAAAATAACACGGTTAAATATATTGACGTGTCAATTTGTAGGTTGTTTCTGCAGTGTTTGGCTGGGAGGTAACTTACTACTATGGCTACTTGTTTTAAAATGTTGGCCGAGCTCAACTGACAGACGTTTCTACTTGGTATGTATATGTCGTAAAGTGTTAAGAATGACCAAAATGAAGTGTGGAGACGCCTATGGTTGTTGGAGATGAAGTGTTATCCACAGACTCACCTTGAAACGGCCATGTGTGAGCTGTTCGGGGGTCCGGGTTTGTGTCCGGCCGCGGGGTTCGGGTTTGGCTGCTGCTGACCGTCGCGTGCGCGGACAGGCCCGAAATCTCGCGCACTGCCTCAAAATCCGCCTGCTCGCTTATTAAATATTTCCCACAGCGCCCGAAGACGCCGAGTAACTCCACGCCAGCGTACAGATTGATTTAGCCCTCCGCACTTCCCCGAAAACGGTATTTTAATCGAACAAACGGGGAGAAATAATTTTGTTGATCACAAAAGAGAAGCCAGGCGGCTGGTTTTATATGAGGAGCCATCTTGCATTTATTCCTTCCTCCATGGTAGGCGCGCTGTGATTGGTTACATGGGCTCCGGCCGGCCAATCGCAATGCACTTTTCAAAAGGAAGCAGACTGCAGGAGAAAAAAAAATACTCCGGAAACACGGTTTTTATTAATCTTCTTTTCAGTAAAAAAAAAATTATACGCTGAATAGAAAACTGTTTTTGTCCTTGTTCCACATTCGCATTCGGGAGACTTAATAATATAACTTCAATCAATGTCATTCTCTATAAACTGATAGCAGTCAAAAATTCTATAAGACAAATATCAACTTGAAGATGCTTACTGACCACTCTGCACACTAAAGCGATGGCAAAGATAAGTATAATAAATAATGTGTGTGTGTAGTCTATAAATGTTTTATTTATTTGAAAAAATGCTCATTAAGTTCTAAATAGATTAACATTAAAAGATGAATAGAAATTGTATGCAAATTCTGTGACTGTTTTCTCCCATGACGAGATGTAATTAAAACACTCTTTCGCTTTGGTGAATATGGAAATGCGTATAACAATTTTCAAATGTCTTAAAAATAAAACTTCCATTTCAATCTTTCTGGCAAACCATAAAATGCTAAAACACAGTATATATTCCGAACATGGGTCATTTTGTGGATATCAAATGTGTTTATGAAAAATGTACACAAAACAACTAGTTTTTACCATAGTTTCTATGCGAGTTTCTACAATATTTTAATTCGTCTAGATGAAGTAAATGGTGTCTATCTGTGTTTTGTCTCCCTCTGCCGGTGACCAGAGTTTGTTCGTTTAGCTCGTGCACCAAAACATGTTTTTGCTGCTTGTTTAAACTACTTATTTAAAATGAACTAAAACAACACAATTCTTGAGATAGTTTGGGACAGCTTAATTATTTTATTTTTAATCAACTTAAATTTGTAAAAACAATTAAGTTTACTTAATCGATTTGTGTTGGGACAACATGAATGAGGGTGGTGCAGTGGGTAGCGCTGTCGCCTCACAGCAAGAAGGTCACTGGTTCGAGCCTCGGCTGGGACAGTTGGCATTTCTGTGTGGAGTTTGCATGTTCTCCCCGTGTTGGCGTGGGTTTCCTCCGGGTGCTCCGGTTTACCAAAGACATGTGCTATAGGTGAACTGGCTAAGCTAAATTGTCCGTAGTGTATGTGTATGAATGGGAGTGTATGGATGTTTCCCAGTGATGGGTTGCAGCTAGAAGGGCATCCACTGCATAAAACATATGCTGGATAAGTTGGCGGTTCATTCCGCTGTGGCGACCCCAGATTAATAAAGGGACTAAGCCGAAAAGAAAATGAATGAATAATTGATCGTTACTCTATAACAGCTGCATATTTTGGACAAAAGTCAACTTACAGCAAGTGTATAAATATGTTTTCATAACTCATAAATCTGGACTTTAGGTCAGCAATAAATTACACATAAAAAAATAAAAGATAAACATTGAGACATATTTTAATATAACACAGCCAACATCCGTTTTCATGCCAGAAAGCAAATTAATTTTAAACTTTGTATTTCATATTGGTGTTTGTTTAAATAAGAAATAGTATTTTTTTCATCTTATTAAAGTCTAATTGACTTATTTTAACCAAACGTTGTCTTCACAATAGTTAATTGATACATCACTAAAGTAGACATTTTTATTGCATTTAGGCATATAAAACTATTTTGTCAATTTAATTTGATCTGGACAAACAAAATGGACTCCTGTATATCCTGCGGGCCAACCTGAGAGCCCGCCGGTGCCCTACTCACACCTGCAGCTTCTCCACGATGGACGTCCAGCTTCTTCAGCCTCCAGCGCCTATACTGCAGCTCTGAACAGGAAGTTTGGCCAGATAAAAAATGGTTGTGCCCAACAGCGCCTAGTTTCTCTCAAGGTTTTTTTTTCCCTTCACTTCGTCAATTGGTGAAGTTTTTTTTCCTCGCCACTGTCGCCACTGGCTTGCTCGGATCGGGACTTGTGGAGCTGTGCTTCGGTGGATTTGCTCTGCGGTGTTTGAACTTTCAGCAGTAAAATTTAGACCACACTAAACTAAACTGAACTTCAACTCTGAAATCTGGACTTTACTAGAACTATGTTAAGCTGCTTTGACACAATCTACATTGTGAAAAGCGCTATACAAATAAACATGAATTGAATTGAACTATATTCTGACCAATAATAAGCAGCACTGACAACCCTAAAGGCTTCATGCCCGTAAGCACTATGTAAGTTTTTCAAACTTAAAATGATATCTCTAAAAAGATATCAGTGATAGAATATTTTTGACTAGACTAGCAGGCTACCAGATCTGCCTCCTGTCACCTGATATCAACTTTGGGTCAGTACACAAAGCCCCTCCCACCTCTACCAGCAGAACCATGGATGGACATGTATAGAAATGCCTTATGAGTGGAACAGTGTGATCTGCCATGTTAGTTAACAGGCAATTGCTTTAATCAAATCACAAGGGGAGCCAAGTAGGTATCCCTGAAGGCCGGAGACTTACAAGTGGGAGGGATTACACTGCAAGTAGGCTGGATTTACGGTTGGTGTATGTAGTAGACGTTAATAAAACACAACAGGTTACTGTGAGATTGGGTTTAGACTTGGGGTAGGTGAAGACATTCATAAAAAACAATAGGCTGGACTTAAATAAATGAAAACTCTATTTGGAGCTGGCTCCGAACTCCGTTTATACCTTTCTCTGCTGCTAGAGCTGCTAGAGAAAGTTGCATAAGGCTGCTTTAAAGCTTGAACCAGAGGTTGCTGAGACTTTTATTTCATTATGTTGATGTACCTTCAACTAAAACGGAATATTGAGTAGGGGACGGGGCTTTCTTAGCATCATTCGCTCATAGCAAACTAATGGTAAGAGGGGCGTGGTTATGAATATTAAACTGACATCATCAGAGAAGGACCGCCACTACAAACGTGGAAGCAAATGGTCAGACTTTTCAGGTTTTTCATAAAGATTACCAAAACAATTTTTCTTTTCCTGATGTCATGAAAATATGTCATTTTTCTTTATTTTTTTATGAAAGCATTTTAAGACACTGTTCCAGTTCAGTGCCAACATCTGAACTGAAGCAGTTCCTTGAGTTGGATATTTGTTTTATTGGTCTGTCTAGATACTTATCAAGATCACAATAATGACAACCAGAAATTTCTTTCACTTTTCTTTCTTAAAAAAGAAAGAAAAGATAACAAAGAGCAACTACAGTTGAAATCAGAATTATTAAACCCCCTTTGAAATTGTTTTCTTTTTTAAATATTTCCTAAATGATGTTTAACAGAGCAAGGAAATTTTCACAGTATGTCTGATAATATTTTATCTTCTGGAGAAAGTCTTATTTGTTTTATTTCGGCTAGAATAAAAGCAGTTTAAAATTTTTGAAAAAACATTTTAAGGTCAATATTATTAGCCCCCTTAAGCAATTTTTTTTTTTTCGATAGTCTACAGAACAAACCATCGTTATACAATGACTTGCCTAATTACCCTATACTGCCTAGTTAACCTAATTAACCTAGTTAAGCCTTTGAATGTCACTTTAAGCTGTATAGAAGTGTCTTGAAAAATATCTAAATCAGTTATTAGAAATGAGTTATTAAAACTATTATGTTTAGAAATGTGTTGAAAAAATCTTCTCTCCGTTAAACAGAAATTGGGGAAAAAAATAAACGGGGGCTAATAATTCAGGGGGTTTAATAATTCTGACTTCAACTGTAATACACATTTAAATTTGATATTTTAAGGGTTTTTTTAGACGGTGGGGTGGGTGGGTCATTAAATGTTTGTTTTTTTCTCAGTCTAATGTAAAGAAAACATCCAAAATGATTTGAAATGTTTCTTTGTTGCGATATATGAACATGTGTATCTGTATATTTCACTTATGATTTATATTTTTAAAGGCTCTTTTCAAAATATGATTTTCTTTTCTCCTGTAACCTTCTGTAAATAAATAAAATAAATCTCCACTTCAGCAGGATACATTAAACTTGATTATATCCATTTTATTCTTCAAAGAAATTGTACGTTTTTTCCGTCACATTTACAGAGGCGTAATTCTCTGTTGATGTCAGTTTCTGACATAGATATATACACTAGATATCGCATACGGGCCCTGAGCATGCGTCAATAGCGCCGCCACATTTGTACAGGGCTCCCAGGACAAATGTCATTCAACCGCACTAGTCAAGACAGTGTGCCAATGTGAAGATGATGGACTTTAGCACTGCTTACAGGTGTAGTAACGAGCAAACAAAGAAAACAAAGCACAAAGGCAAAACATTTCATAGGTAAGATTTCGTTTTTTGTATGTTACAAACTTTTGTGCTCAACAAGTAACGTTATTGATGATAATACAGTCTCTTACTGCACTCATCATAAGGCAAAGTAGCACCAACTTGCACTGAATTCTAGGCTTATGCTAGTTTTGTTGAATAAAATCAGCAAACAATGAAAAAGAAATATGACAACAAGATGCTGCGGTGCCAGAAACTTGTATTATTGTCGGCTAAGTGAACGAGTCGTTCATAACGGGGATTCATTCACAAACGAATCGCTCTCTCCGTTAGAATGAGAAGTGAAAGCAGGAGAGGGGGTGTGTTTCAGGACACGGATTAGATCAAATTTAACAGGGAGGGAGAATAATACATTTTCATGCACACAAACACACACTCTTTATCGGCAATGCCCGTGCGGTCACTTATCCATCGATGTAGAAAAGTGATGTAAAATTATAATTTTTATTCATTCATTCATTTTCTTTTCGGCTTAGTCCCTTTATTAATCTGGGGTCGCCACAGCGGAATGAACCGCCAACTTATCCAGCATATGTTTTACGCAGCGGATGCCCTTCCAGCTGCAACCCATCACTGGGAAACATCCATACACACTCATTCACCCACATACACTACGGACAATTTAGCCTACCCAATTCACCTGTACCACATGTCTTTGGACTGTGGGTGAAGCCGGAGCACCCGGAGGAAACCCACGCCAACACGGAGAGAACATGCAAACTCCACACAGAAACGCCAACTGACCCAGCCGAGGCTCGAACCAGCGACCTTCTTGCTGTGAGGCGAACGTGCTACTCACTGCGCCACCGTGCAGCCATTAGAATTTTCGTAATTAAAAAAAATATTTGCGTACTGACCACCGGGGAAAACTCCCGATCATAGATATATGTATATATGTGTATATCTCTGGCTCTGGATGGCCACAGTCCTCCACTGCACCTTGGTCCCGCATTCATTTCAAAGGAACGCTACCCTGTACTAAAATGGCAGCTCTATTGACACATTCCTTCCAATAGACAACAACAGGGTAGGCGACATCTAATGTAAATATCTATGAGTTTCTGACAACAGTTTCAGCCACAATATTCTTAACCACGCCCCTCTTACCATTAGTTTGCTACAAGGGAATGATGCACGAAATGGAAGCCCCGCCCCCTACTCAATATTCCGTTTCAGTTTAAATCACATCAACATGCTGAAATAAAAGTCTCAACTTCCCGTTCACACAGATGCTCAAAATGAAAGATTAGAAAAATATAAACACCATAATGCTTGTTTGCACTGCATATGTGATGATTAAATTCAATCCTAAACATAAAAGCTCTAGTCAGAAGCAAACATGTTTACAGACGGACGCCATTGGAAAATTGTATTAGTCAGACTAAGAATTTTAATTTTTAAGAAGAACAACCGTGTTCAAGTGCTTTAGTGCTGTATTTGCTGATCTGAAGAACCTACTGGATCATATAAACTCAAAAACACAAGGATAATGAAAAGTTGATTTCTTTAAATGTTGTTGTGTGTGTCACCTCTCAGTGTTTTTGCTCACATGAATGTAAAGCTACGACACTTATAACATGCTATGACCTCTGATGAAACTTTTACGGGCTAAAAGAAATGCACGGGGTCTAATTGTTCTTAAAACAACGTCAATAATCCAGCATTGTGACATAGAACTGTGTGAGTTTCCAGCTGTCAGTGTGTTAATATGCTGCTAAACCTGTACGTCTGGTTCAGTTCATCAGCTTCTTCGTATAACCACAGCTCTGAGCAGAAACAAACACACAAATGGAGCACACACCGAGA
>CAIGQV010003909.1:6640708-6650933 GCA_903798115.1 Danio jaintianensis | reverse complement strand
GGCGTTCGTAGAATGGGAGATGGGACTCCAGGCTCCTCATTAAACCTAGAGGCGTCATATTTTATTTCATTTATTTTTAATTTATTTATTGTTACGGATCTGGCCTGTAGCCTAATTTAGAGCTCGTAACACATTGCTTTACAGTGACGTAGTTACAATGTAACTATTCATTTAACAACTGAGTAATATTAATTAATTACAGGTACTTACTATATGCTTGGGGGTAGAATGTGGGTTAAAGGTTTAGGGTTAGTTACATGTAATTATGCATAATTCATTACTATATGAAACATGTTTAACTGTCACCTTAAATTAAAGTGTTACCAAAATTCTTCGTTGGGTAAAAATATTATACTTCAAACCAATAGCTGAAGTTAAAACTAATAATACAATATCAAGACCTTTTAATGTATACAGAGGCACACGGCAAGGATGCCCTTTGTCGCCAATGCTTTTTATTTTAGCACTAGAGCCCTTAGCAGTTGCAGTCAGAAGCCACTCAATTATTAAGGGTATTACAATTAAAGACCACGATCATCGAATAGCACTATATGCAGATGACTCAATCTTTTTTCTAACAAGGCTTGAGAGATCAATACCAGCATTGTTAAAGTTGATTGATAGATTTGGAAAGTTCTCTGGCTATAAAATCAACAACTCCAAATCATCCATTCTTTTTTTAAACACTCAAGAAAGGAATAAACCACCAATTGAACACCCATTTACAATGCAGTTAATGGCTTTAAGTATTTAGGAATAATCATCACCCCTACAATTGACAGGTTAGTCCCTACTAATTACAATCCAGTCATAACTAAAGTTAACGAATCGGTAGATAGATGGTCCACGCTATCAGTTTCTTTGTTTGGTCGCATAAATATTATAAAGATGAATATACTTCCCAAATTTTTGTATTTATTTCGCTCTATTCCACTTTCCCCTCCACTAGGTTTTTTTCCCAGTATAAAAAAAAACTAACTAAATTCCTTTGGAACAATAGATGTGCAAGGCTCCGACTAACATTGTTATATCTCCCCTATGACAGAGGAGGTTTACGTGTGCCCAACTTGCAGTGGTACTATTGGTCTGCCCAACTAGCTAATGCCACCTATTGGTTTTCATCTCAGCAACTATCTTGGGTAAAAATAGAATCAACGATAGCAAAAGGGATGGATATGGAGATGTATTTGTACTCTGACTTATATAAAAATTTAAAAAAGACCACTAAAAATCCATTTGTTATAAACACCTTAATGGTATGGAATGATGCTCAGTGTTCACTAGGAAAAGTCCCAAATCTTTCTTATTTTTCCCCCATCTGGGGAAACAAAGATTTTAAACCAGCGAAAAATGATTTTGGTTTTAAACAGTGGGCATTAAAAGGTATCAAAAAGATTGGGGACTTATTTGAAGGAGATACACTGATGTCCTTTAAAGACCTTAATGAAAAATTTGGAATCCCAATGACGCATTTTTTTAAATACTTACAAATTCGCAGCTATATTAATGTCAAGCAAAACTACTCACTAGCTGGACCTCTACAAACTGAATTAGAAAAAATAATGTTTTATGAGAACCCTATGACAAATTATATTTCATTGTTTTATAGCAAATTGGTCAATGGCTCTAAAGAAACATCAGAATCCAAGAAAGATTCTTGGTGTACAGATTTGCAATATGACCTGACAGATTTAGAATGGAGCCAAATATGTGTTAAAGCCCAGAACTTGTCAATTAATGCTAGATTTAAAATGATCCAATATAACTGGGCAATGCGTACTTATATCACACCTGAAAAACTAAACAAGTTTAACCCAAACATCCCAGATATATGTTTCAAATGTCAAAAACATAAAGGAAAATTCTTTCATTGTATCTGGGAATGTGAGGTGGTTAAGAATTTCTGGCAAAACGTAATCACATTAATCTCCTCAATTATTTTAAAACCAATTCCAGCTACACCTGAAATATGCGCTTTGGGTATATTTCCTGTAAGTTTGTCATTACCAGGTTATCAAACTAAAATGATTGACATGTGTCTTGTTATTGCTAGGCGTTTGATAGGACTCTATTGGAAGAACATAGAAGGTCCATCCATTAACCACTGGCTAAAAGATCTGACACATTACATTGCACTGGAAAGAATCACCTACAGTATAAAGGGCAAATTAAAGGAGTACCATAAAATTAGGGATCTGTTTATACAATTTTTGGAACAAAACCATACAATGGCACAAGCAAATACCTCTCATGCTACTGGTTAATTGTATATAATATTTTTGTATGTGGAATACAGTATATGTTTTTATTTGCCTTAGCCTATGTATAACAATACATTTACCTGCTTAATTGAATTTGGATGCTTTGGGGGAGGGAGGGGGGAAGAGTTCAAATGTAAAAAAAAAAAAAAAAAAAAAAAAAAAAGTGTAATTTCATGTTACATTTCAAGTGACTTTTTTTTTTCTACAATAAATTTTTTTTATAAAAAAAAAAAAAAAAAGTGTTACCAAAAATCTTATAAATATGTTTTTTTTTTTTTTTTATCTCACGGACCACTGAACTCAAAATCCTCAAGAAACACTAGATAAATACACCAGTAATTAATAATTAACTTTTTTTTCCAAAATTATGCCTGAACTCAATTAAGCATAAACACACTAATTAACGATTAACTTAACATTAAGGGCACATTAGAACTCATTGTAGTAAATCCTTTAAGGTAATTATTCTTAACTTACCAGCGAACCATATGATATTTTTGTGCAGTAATCCACTTGGGTATATTTCAGTTATTCAGCATCTATTAAGTTAACTGAACATTATGAATTTATACAGTATCTGTGCTTAATTACTGCTGAAGCAGATTTGTTTGTTTTTGTAGTGTAACTAATATATATAAAATAATGTTTAGGGCATGAAAAGGTGCATTTTCCATTGTAGAATAATATATCAAAGTCTCACCAGTGGTGAATTAGTCACCCAGGATTTTGACGTCTCAGGCATGGACGCAGAACTCAAACTTTTATAACTAGCAGATTTTACGTTAGATGATTTTGGCATTAATAATACTGTCTTGCAATGTGAATAGGATAAAACAAGGAATTAATTCACTCTATTTTGGCACTTTAACCTCAAGTTCTTGTTAACTTTTCCCCTTTTAAGCTCCTTATAAAACTTTCCAAATTCAATAAAAAGGCTCTTCTAGCATGGCAACTTGTTTTGTTCATAGTTTCTCCCCTCAGAGTGAAACTATGGAAAAATAAAATGATTCCAGGAAAAATAAAAAGTTCTTGGTGATATGCTAGATTCAGAACTGAATGTACATTCTCATGATTTCATAGGGGGGTTTGTGAGATTTTCTAATAGAAAATATTAACTGGAAAAAGGAAAAGCTCTTCCTCAAAAGCCTCAAAAAAGTTAAAGAAACACTTAAAGGTTCTAAATGTATCACTTCTGACTTCAGCATGCAGAGTTCACTTAAACTGCACTTTTTTACTTAATTTTTTCTTTTTAAAGGATCTGATTTAAAATGTCCTCTGTGTGACATCTGTGTCTAATTATAACATTGTAATTATGCAACTAACCTAAAACATATAGTACACGTAATTAATTCATATTACTCAGTATAATAAAAAAGTATAACCCAGATTTTTAATCAAGAATATCATGAAACAACATTAAGAACATTCTGACTGTAAGACACTAAAAATTATAGCCAACAAAAAGTGTAAAACTTATAAAAGTGTATGAAATTATTTTGTAACTACATTGTATTTAAATATATATATACTACCGGTCAAATGTTTGGGGTCAGTACGATTTTTTTATGTTTTAAAATAAGCTTCTCCCGCTCACCAAGGCTGCATTTATTTAATAAAAAATACAGTACAAATTGTAAAATGTTATTGCACTATAAAATAACTATTCAAAAGTAGTTTATAATTTAATTTAATAATTTATTCCAGTGATTTTAAAGATGAATTTTCAGCTTCATTACTCCAGTCTTCATTCTTCACATGATCCTTCAGAAATCACTGT
The DNA here is from genome assembly GCA_903798115.1 of Danio jaintianensis. NCBI lineage: Eukaryota > Metazoa > Chordata > Actinopteri > Cypriniformes > Danionidae > Danio > Danio jaintianensis. Next base: position 6,646,895 of record CAIGQV010003909.1, on the reverse strand, counting down.
AATATTAATTATAATTATTATTATTGTTATTATTAATGGTAATAGTAATAAAAGCAATAATGGCTGGATTAATAATTTCATTTGAAACTGCATACAATTAAAAAGCAGTTATTTTAAAATGTTAATAAATATATAACAATTGAACAATTCTTTTTTACATTTAATAAATGCCGCCTTGGTGAACAGAATAATTTTCTTAAAAAAAAAAACATTAAAAAAAAGCTGACCCCAAACTTTTGACCGGTAGTGTATATATGTTTTAAATTTGTATGTTTTGTTTATTTATTTATTCCTCTGTCTCCTACCACTTCTTCTTCATTTTAGTTACCATAATTTATTTGAATCTATTAAATCAATTTATTTTACCTAATGTTTAAGAATTACTGTATTATGAATAACGCATTTTTATTATATCATATTTTGAAAAATAAAAAATCAATAATAACACAAATAGCTCAGTCATACACAGACTACAGAAGGAGCACAAATCATACTCACCATCCTAAATAAGCGAGACCAACCACTCCTAAAGCCGCTAAACCATTTTTAGTTTTGGGGAAGACATGAGGCTCCAGCAGGAACTCACCAAACAAGATCGGGAGAACAAGTGTGTGCTGTGAACCAAACATGTACAATGTGACTGGTTTTGTATACAGATCCAAAAAGTAATCTGTTTGATAATTTAATTGACATAAAAAAACTATCTTAAAGTATAGAGTACAAACCATAGCATGATTCAACCATGGAGGGAAGAAGTTGTCTATTGAAGCGGGATAGACCAGCTGTCGGTCATAGGCGAAAATCAGCCAAAACAGCAGAACTACAAACTTAAGACAAAAACAACAAACAGCAACATTAATTATTAAGGTATAGACTATTTACAATGTTAAACATTTATTGTAATTATTTGTTATTTAAAGATTGATATTCGACACGATATTCATCAATACTTTAAAGTTATGCTATTACCAGTAATAACCAATAGATGGCGTACAATCCTTATTAAAAAATGTCATTGCCTTTCAACCCATTCTGTTGAAACTAAAAATTGTGCAACACATAGGCATGTATCAGTGAGTAATAAATGCGTTTTTAGCAGGTTTACATCCTTTTAATTCAAAAGTTTGTTACTCATAATTGAAAAAAAATCGTATATTTTTTATTCTGTTCTCCCATAAAACACTTCTTCTTGGTATGCCTGCACACATTGGAACTACATACATATTCTTACAATTAAGTTCATTTTGATTACTTCTATTTGATTTCTATTGACCCTGTTTCTTTTTTTCTTTCTTTGCATACACAGTAGTATCCATGCACAATTATATAATTCATTCTTTAAAAAATTATATATATATATTTTTTTTTTTTTTCTTTTCGGCTTAGTCCCTTTATTAATCTGGGGTCGCCACAGCGGAATGAACCGCCAACTTATCCAGCATATGTTTTACACAGCGGATGCCCTTCCAGCCGCAACCCATCACTGGGAAACATCCATACACACTCATTCACACACACTCATACACTACAGCCAATTTAATTTATTCAATTCACCTATACAGCATGTGTTTGGACTGTGGGGGAAACCAGAGCACCCAGAGGAAACCCACGCCAACACGGGGAGAACATGCACACTCCACACACAAATGCCAACTGGCCCAGCCGGGACTCAAACCAGCAACCTTCTTGCTGTGAGGCGACAGTACTAACCACTGAGCCACCGTGCCGCCCCACTTTTCACATTAAATGAAAAGAAAATGTATGGAATTTTCACTGAAATGTTCATTATAAAACTCACAATGGTAACCCAATGGTAATCTTTCAAGAGTGTTTGAAATATTTTCAAGAACACGCTACATGTACAATGTACAAACTTTAAATCCTCGAAGGAATAATGATCCTAAACATATTTGAGTTTCAGCACTCGTACAACCTCACCATAAATGACATACATCAAATAAAAGTTCCGCATTGTAGTCCTATGGCACCCAATTGACGTTTTTTAATTTTTAGCAATTAAATATTTTTACAGTAAATACCCACACTCACCATTCCCACTGGAAACGCAAAGACCGAAAAGAGCAAGTCCTTGCAGAGGCTGAGAAGAGACATTTTTGAGCCTTTCCCCACAGGCTGAAGGTCATTCACAGAAGCCAGTCCAAAAAACACCATCTGTAAGACCTGACAAACCAGAGTTTACAAAGCAAGTCTTTTCCAGCAAAAAACAGAACAAAAACATGGATAGCATCTTACCAGGTTTAAAAATGTGAGGTATTTCCATGGTCCGCCGTAAACAAAAATCCCAGGCGGCAGATCTGAAACATCTTTCCCATAAATACACTGAATAATAAAGGCATACCAGCTGAAAGCCGCTATGTGGTAAAATGTCTTTATAATGCCAGCCATGCTTGCAGTCAAAGTCTGTTGCTGAAATACTAATTTCATTATTGAGATGTCCACTGTTATATCTGCTGTGGGAGACTTCAGGGGAACTAATTCTGATTTATGAAAAAAGAAAAGCTTATATTGAGAGATTAGCCTAAACTGATGGGAGAATTTGACATGCCATTACAAAAGTACAAATCCACACAAAGGGCTCTGTGTATTTCAAGTGACGTCACATATACATCATTTTGTAACACAGGCTTACATATCACAGACTAAAAAAAAAGTGTGTTCCGTAATTTGGTTTGGCAAAGACGAATTTAGGCTTAACTGCATAGTTCACATTTTTTGCAGCATGAGCTAATTAAAGATCAGTCACATCACAAAGTTAGGTAAGCACACTCAAAAACAAGGGACTAAAAAGAGAAAGCAACTATTATAAGAATAACTCACTTAAACATAACAATTTTGTCACGATTTACCATGTTTCAACTGTTTTTTCACATACAATAAAAAGCAACAGGTTGCATAACAAGACTTGTACCAACTAATTTTGACAAAATTAAAATAAACTCTTTCCTCTTTAAACATTCATTCATTCATTTATTTTTAGTCCCTTCATTCGTCACGTCGGAATGAACCGCCCTTCCACGCGGATGCCCTTCCAGCTGCAACCCAGTACTGGGAGACACGCATAGGAATCCCACGCCAACACTGGGAGAATATGCAAACTCCACACATAAATGGCAACTGACCCAGCCGGGACTTGAACCAGTGACCTTCTTGCTGTGAGGTGACAGTGCTAACCACTGAGCCACCCTCTTTAAACATAAACAGACAAAAAAATATTTCAAAATCTTCATACATTTTTCAAATAATTAATGACACGTTTTTGTTATATAAATATCCATAATGAAACCAAATGGAATGATTACACATTTAAAAAAAAGTCTCTAACCACAAATCTCTTTCCCAGTCAGCAAATAACACATAATGGAGATTTTGATATTTCAAACTTGTTCTATCAGTTTTATTTTCGTGTTAGTGTAATAGACCTCATATTACTTTAACATGATTTAGATTTACAACCTTGTAAAGGTTGTAAATCGTGGCAACATGTAACAGGCATTTTAACACAGGTAAATAACGGGGACCATCAACAGATGCAGTCTCACTACATTAACAATTGTTTACAAACAATAAATTTCACAATTTAAATAAATCAACATCAGTACATCATCCCAATATTCACAATATTGCACATTTCATTTAACACAGCAAAAACGTAATCACACAATTCTGCTTTTTTGTCACACATTCTATTGCATGTATGTATATATATATATATAAAACAATCAACTTGTGGATAAACATCTTGCAGAAGGTTCTTTGCTGTTTTCTGCATTTGTGACTGATTAATTTCCCTTTTCCTTGTCCAAAGCATCCTCTAGTCATTCTTCACCGCTTTGTTCCATGACTATTTTCTGTTGTTCTCTCATTGCTTTAAGTTGACTATGTAATAGAAAAGTGTGCCCAGATCTGATCTGCTATAAGTTCTTTAAAAATATTACAAACATTTGGACACAATATAATTACATTTAATATTAAAAAAGCATAATGTTTGGAGATAAGTTTCTGTTGTAGCTATATTGACACTGAAACAATAACTTGTTAGCATGCTGGAACATTAAATGGTCTTCAAGACTTTCAAAACAATCTGCTCCTTGCTCCTGGCAATTTCACATATTCACCCCGGGTCCACATTGCTCACATGCTTTGTCACTGGCAAGTTCACTTTTTAGTTACTGTACCTCTTTGTTTTTGTTTGGTAAACAACATTTTATTTACCGTATTTCTACCAACTCCCAATTTCGGGACTGTTCAGAAATGTGTTTCACAGCTATATATATACACAATAGGTAATATCCTGCCCGATCGAAAGCTTATTCCATCTGGTAAGGGTTGTGTTCCTGTTTTTTATTTTATTTTTGGCACACAGTTCATCTGTTTGGCATTGTAAGTCTTTCAGGGATTTCCACTCTCTCAGCATAGGCAGAACTCTTTGGTAAAATCAGACATTATGAAAAAACTTTATCCCAAGTTTGTGCAAGTTCACAGTTATGAGGTAAGATTGGAGGAAAGAGCAAAATTAGGAAATATTGTTTCCCTCTTACTGTCTACTCCTGAAGCCACTTTTTCAAAAAGTTTAATTCATGAGGCCTGTGAAAACATCAAATGCAAACAATTAACCTACTTGAAGCAATGTACATGAACACTTATACAATCTTGTAAAACAACACTTAAAATATAGCATTTATATAAACAAATCCCACCGCATACCTCAAAACGGCTGTAGACCTTCCTCTCTTTCCGCATTTTCTCCATCTTCTGTAGCAACATCTCCCGTTCTTCTGCTGTAGCCTTGTCAGACCAGGGCCTTCCTGAATATTTTGAGAGTGGTTTATATGCAGATTTAACCTCACCCTCTTTAGCTTCACTGGGTGAAGAAAGAGTCTGTTTGGACTGGGTTGATCTGCTTTGGTTCTTCGCTGAAATTTGCTCTAAAAGAACTTTAGTGTCATCTCTAAGGTTGCTGCAGGAGATAACATTCGCTGTAGATGACTGATGGGCAGACAAAATCAATTTTGGACTCTCTGCAACAGTAGACTGATTTTCTAAATTATGGGATACAGTCAAAATGGACTTTTCTGACACTTCTGAAAAGTCAGAGACAGAGTTTTCTTTTTCTGATGATGTTTGTTGGATTTCATCAACCTCATTAGGGTCTATGACTGTAGAAACGTCTGTGTGAGGTGTCTCATTCCCTGGAGCTATAGCCGAGGTGTCATTCTTCTGAGGTTGCACTGTAATGGTTTCATTCTTCTGGCATTCTTCTGTTTTCTCAGGTTTTGGGTCATTTGGACAGCTAGATTCAATAGAATTCGATGATATGTTAGATTGGAATTCTGTGCTATCTTGATTTGAGATCATTTCATTTGAGGACAGGCAAGGCTCTGGTAAAACTTGAGGCTGGGTTGAGCTCACATCCACTGCATCAAGACCAGTCAATTGACCAGTACTGACATGTGAAATGGGTAATAATTTGCTCAAGTCTTTAGATACAATAATGTCTTTTTTCTCATCTGCACAGTCAGAACTTGTTGCAGTGATGATTCGATGGGATTCGTTTTCTGTTTCAATATGATGTTTGAAAGTATCTTCTTCTATTTTAGAAATATTTTGAGAAAATACTTGTTCTGTTACAGTGAGCTGCTTGGTTGAGTCAACCTCTACTGCTACGGGCTGCTGGAAGAAGTCTGTGGCTGCTGCAGTGGGCTTCAGGGAAGAGTTTGCTTCAGTTAGAATGGTCTGCTGGAAAGAGTCTGTATCGGTTAGAGCGGTCTGTTGGGAAGAATTTGTATCTGTTAGAATTGTCTGCTGGAAAGAGTCTGTATCTGATAGACTGGTCTGTTGGGAAGAATCTGTTTCTGTTGCAGTGGACTTTTCTAACGAGTCTATTTCTGTTGCAGTAGTCTGCTGGGAAGGATTTGCTTCTATTAGATTGGTCTGCTGGGTAGAGTCAGTTTCTGTTGCAGTGGATCTTTCAGACAAGTCTATTTCTGTTGCAGCAGGCTGCTGGGAAGAGTCTGCTTCTGTTGGAGTGGTCTGCTGGGAAGAACCTGTCTCCATTGCAGTGATCTGCTGGGAACAACCTGCGTCTATTAGAGTGGTCTGCTGGGAAGAGCCTTTCTCCATTGCAGTGATCTGCTGGAAAGTGTCTGCTTCTACTAGAGTAATCTGC
>CAIGQV010003909.1:6610024-6623794 GCA_903798115.1 Danio jaintianensis | reverse complement strand
CAAAGATTGCACAAAGTAAGACGGTGTATTTGCCACAATCACCATAGTGATCAACACAAACCGTTGTGTCGGGTTCTTGAAGTTGCTAGGCTACAGTTTGTGTTTTGGTTCAATTTCCAATTTGTCTGCACTTATGAGAAAATTTAAGTGGGTAAAATAACATGAACAGTGAGGTAGGGAGTAACAACAGCACTTTTTATACTTACAAATGCTTTACAGAGTATATGATTTCTAGAATACTTCAATTATACACTCTTATTCACTTTTACCTGAACTTGAGTTCTTGCTTGCGGGCAGATCTTTCAAGAGTTTCTGAAGAAGAGTAAGTGAGTGCTTAAGGGTTCAGTGCACAACCTGCTGCTTTTGTCAGGGCCAGTAAACAGAAAACAAACAAACCCAAAAGCAGGTGAAGACAAATAATTTATTATAGAAGGTAAAAATCTGACAGATCAGTGCATAAGTTAAATAAATAAAAAAAAATTAAAAATTAAAAGTAAATTCCTCTAATGGCAATGTCTCAGTCTTAGGGGGAAAAAAAGATACAAAAACTCAGTCCAACAAATGCTCTTCAGCAGGCAGTCTTCTCATAATAAAATACTCAGTCAAAAAAAAAAAAAAAAAAAAGGGAACAAAATGGCAAAAAAAACCAAACAAACACTTGCAGACTTTGCTGGAATAGTTGGGAAAGAATGACTGGGAATATTCAGGAACAAAAAAAATAGACTGGCCCGTAGAACCAGGCCAGTGTCCAGGACATCGTAAATTCAGGCAGCACAAGAACAAAGACTTTGGGCAAGCCAGGGACTACACAGATAGGCTGGGAAGGTAGGGAGAGAGTCCTAGAGTCAAACAGAAAAAGGTTAACCCAAAAAACCCAATCAGTTCACCTATATTTGATGCTGCTGGGTCAGAAGCAAACAACAATCTGGCACAGAACAGCAAAAACAAAGAGAATAAATAGGAGAGCTAATGAGGAGAAAATGAGCAAAGACAGGTGAAACAAATCAACTAAATGAATGAGAACGAGGGGGTGGAGAGAAACAATCAGGAGCACAAAAAAAGGAACATGTGGCTAATACAAACAAAACAAAAACAGATAGAACCAGCTGATCAGCCTGGAGTCCTGACAGCTTTTCTCAATTTACCAGCCCTCTCCATTTTTAAAGTATTTGCGTCTTCTCCACAGCTTCTTCACATGAGGGTCTGATGGCATGATAAGCAGATGACAGTTCAGATGAGCGATCAGATTAAATCTAAAATGATTCATTAAGAAATGTTGTTTTCTCACAACGTTAAAGGTAATACACTCTCGACCCAGATGCAAGTGTAACAGCAGGTTCTGACTAGCCAAGTGTGACAAGTTTTGTGCCAAGTTTGAAAAGAAAAACTGTGTGAATATCACTGAAGATACTTTTTCCCCGTTCTCTTCCTTTAACTCCTCTCTTTATTTTCCAAGTACAGTACATGTATATGCATGTGAGGGAATCAAATGAACACTGTGCCACACCTGACTATGATTTTACCTGCCATAGATATTTTTTGTAATTTGTTCATTATATTATTAATATACAGGTAAAACTATTGCATTTAATTATTATTAATGCTAGTATGATATATTGGTGGTGGCTTTGCTTTACTTTCAAACCTTAAACCATAAAGTTTTTTTCTTTTGTTGTCAAACTTCTTTAAAGGGCACCTATGATGATGACTTTTGAACAGGAAGTTTGGCCAGATGAAAAATGGTCGTGCCTAACAGAGCCTAGTTACTCTCGAGGTTTTTTTTCCCTTCACTTCGTCAATTGGTGAAGTTTTTTTTCCTCGCCACTGTCGCCACTGGCTTGCTCGGATCGGGACTTGTGGAGCTGTGCTTCGGTGGATTTGCTCTGCGGTGTTTGAACTTTCAGCAGTGAAATTTAGACCACACAGAACTAAACTAAACTGAACTTCAACTCTGAAATCTGGACTTTACTAGAACTATGTTAAGCTGCTTTGACACAATCTACATTGTGAAAAGCGCTATATAAATAAACTTGACTTGACTTGACTTTTGCAAGCTGTTTGGACAGAACCCTGTGTGTAAGTATAGTGTGTCCACTGTCATACTGCAGTGATATAAACACAATAAGTCTCTTTTTTTTAATTTTTATTTCCTGACATTGAAATAGGATCTAAATCCCAGTGATTTTGAGGCCCACCAAAACGTAACATAGGAGTGCAGTTTACCCAACCCACCAAATTGATTGACAGGAGCGTATTAACATGTCTCCATAGTAACGCGTATAAACATGTCCACAGAACAGGATTTGCAATGAAACTGGGATTAAAAGATCTGTTCCAACTCTCTGTGATCAGCTGCACATAAAGAATGAGTTTTACAAGTTTGATGTTTATAATAAAGACTGTAAAAACGCTACGCGAAATCACCACAGCCGCGTAGTGTCAATACAACAATATACGAGGACGACAAAAACACAACAAGGGTCCTGATTTGTGGACATTAAATCTGGTTATTTTATAAAGTAGCACTATGATAGCAGTGTATATTTGCTTGTATTCTGTCACACTTGCCGCTAATAGACGTGCAAAAACAGTGCAAAGTTAAACGTGTGTATGTGTGCATGTGTGTGTATTGCAAACTTTGTAACGGCATTTGTGTGTGACTCATCATCGCAGAAAAGCTTGAATAAACTCCACCACAAATACATCAAATAACCTTACTTGGTATTTTTGACTGATAAACTGTATCTCTGCTTCATTCATGTCTGTCACTGTCACTGACTGCTGTTTATCTGACTTGATACTGGAGAAGCATGTGAGAACGGTGGGCGGGGAGAACCAGCTCATTTGCATTTAAAGGCACAAGCTACAAAAACAGCTACAATTACTCCAAAATTGACAATTTCAGCAGGGTATAATAAATTATCTAATGGGTATTTTGAGCTGAAATTTTACAGACACATTCTGGAGACACCAAGGACTTATCTTACATCTTGTAAAAGGGGTAAAATAGGAGCCCTTTAACTTGCATTTTCAAATACCTGTTATAAATGACTGAAAGTGCAGAGATTGAGTTTTTTTGTGCAGATCATTTACTGTGAACTGAGAAGCTCAGAAACTGCAGTGTCATCATGAGCTGCTCGTGTGAAAAAACACAGTGCTGTGCATCAGATTGCATATTTAACCAATTACAATGAAATCAGTTAACTGTGCTAAACAATCATCATAGACTTAGAAAGTGTTTGAAGTAATAAAAAAATAAAAAGTATTCTCTAGCACTGATTTCTACTTTCATTTGACCCTTACATGGTGTTCATTTTTGGCCTTGTGTGTTTCTCATCCCGCAAACAAAGGTAATATATGGGACACTCATGTTTTTGTATATTTCCTTTTTTTCCTCCGTACAATGTAATAACAATCATTAGCTATTCAAAATGGTACTGTGTGAAGGGCTAAGCCATTCGCTATCCTTCAATGCAATGACAGTGACAAATCACCACAAAATGTACACACACACACACATGCTGTATAGCAAACTAACCTCACAAGACGCGCCTTTATCAGGTTTCTTCATCAGGACAGACCTACAAAAGTGTGAAAGCAGAAAGAAACACAGACTGACAGACAAGAAAGGCTTCAGCTTCACAGAACACACCTCATCAAATAATGTGACATGGTATTCCCCTTCTCAAGTTTTATGCCTTCATCAGTCTTCATACTGTGCGTGTAAACAAATCTAGGTTGCTTGAAGCACCGGTTATAGAAATATGTTTGTACGATTCGTCTTAACATGTGAGTACTGAAAATGAACAGGCTGCAACTATAGACCATTTCAATGTGGTAATGTCATTAGCCCTTGAACGTTTCCTGCTTGTTATCATAATATTTCATAACTGTTACAAGAGGTAATTCAATCACATCTCAACGTTAAAACAGCTACCATAACATTATTTATCAATATGTGGACCTTTTTGGATTCTCAGAAGCTATGGAAATAAAAAATCTAAAACAGGAAATACATTAGGACCATTGTTTTTGTTTACATTCCTCAAAATAGTCTATAATCTATAAAGGACAATATGTACCGTAAAACAAAACAGTGAAATTAAAAAGATAATTGACTCAAAAATGAAAATTTAGTCTCCCTCAGGTGGTTCAAAACCTTTAGGAGTTTATTTCTTCTGTTGAACACAAAAGAAGATATTTTGAAGAATGTTGGAAACCTGTAACCACTGACTTCCATACTATGGAATTTTACAGTCACGTTTCAATACAGAAGTCAATGGTTACAGGTTCCAACATTTTTCAAAATAACTTATTTTGTGTTCAACAGAAAAAAGGAATTGCAAACTCCAAGTCAAGGGTGAGTAAATGATGACAGAATTTTCAGTTTTAGGTAAACAATCCCAAAGTAAAAAATGAAAGAAATTAATTTGACTTAAAATATCTAATTTTCACTGTATCTAACAGAAACAAGTTATGCGGGATTATGTTCAAATATTTTGGGAAATATATATGTATTGGCGGGAGGTTAAAAGGGAGATTAATAAATTTGTTTCCTTGATGGCTTCCCCCCGATCAGCTCAGTAAGTCTCACCTATTTTACTACGTATATTATTAATAACAGCTAGAAAGATAATTACAATGAACTGGATGAAGACCTACTTTGACAGAATGGACTGAATCTGATATATATATTTGAGAAAATGACTGAAGATTTGCAGTTGAAATCAGACATTTTCCAACAGACCTGAGCATTAATTGAAACACATTTACTTGATCTTTGAAATGTTGTCAGGGGCTTTGTTGTAGTTATTGTGTTTATATTGGAGTTTTGTTTATTTATTTACTTTTTTTTATGTATTATTTTGTTTTAAGTTGTCATTATTATTATTATCATCATTTATTTATTTTTACTTTGTTTATTTTTGTGAATGTAAACATTTAAAGTAAATGTTATGTGTATACTATGTTTTTCAAAAGTTTAATAAAAAACACAGTTCAAAAAAAGAAACGTTTCCCAGATGATTTGTCAGACTGTTGTCACGATCAGTGGGTGGGGAAAGGAGCGAGGACTCAATTGCAGAAACTAAAATGGGTTTATTAATAATAAAAAGAAAACAAAAAAGGCAACAAAAACAACCGAGTGGGAAAAACATAAAACTAAAACACAAAAAGGCACACAACTTGACTGGGCTGGCAAGACAGGACTGGAGCAGGAACACAGGGGAGTATTGACGACGAACTGGCACAGGACATCAGAGATGAGGAGAATATAAGCAGAAATAATTAACACACAGACAGGTGAACAGGATAAACTAATAATGGGTTAACTAGGGTGGGACTAGACAATAGACGGGAGAGCACATAACACAAAGAAACACCGCACGACCCGAGCGCAGTCACGATGGCACTCAAACAGAGACACACAATAACAGAAAACGAGTGCTCAACCCGAGATAACTCAAGCCGAGGACAACATACAGAACAAGACAGGACTAGTGTCTGGACTCTGCCACCAAAACAAGAATTTACAAGACTGGAGTGGCAGAACCCTGACAACTGTATAAGGACAATAAGTGTTGAAATGTAGGTGTTATTTTGTGTATTTCTGCACAAGATAAACAGGAAGCCATAAATTGGTATTTAATGATGTGCTATGTTAGAATTTACAGAGGTTTTTCTGTTATGTTGAAATTATAAAACGATTTACCATTATGGTGAAAATTAGAGCCTGTGGTTTATTTTATGATAAACTGAAAGAGTTTTAAGACTGTTTATATTGCATGATTTCCAACTATATTCATGCAAGAGTATAAAATAGTATTTTTGATAGATGTATTAAGGGATTAGTTTATCCAAAAAAAGAAAATTCTGTTATTTATTACTTCTTATCTATCTTCAGAACACAAATTAATATATTTTAGCTCTCTGATCCTCGATATACAGCAGGTCCGAAAACACTGTCAAAAAATTCCAAAATTCCAGGTGACTTCATTAGTTCACTGTAATCATAAGAATTTCCAAGAACACTTCTGTGCGGCAAAAACCCCCCCAAAAAAACAATGTTTTCTCTCCTAAACCTAAAATCTTTTGAGTAATCTAAATGTATTGGCTTTTACAGTGTGTGAATTGTAATGGAAATGTAAAATGTGTGGACTTTTGCAATGTTGACTTTTCATTATCATTTGGAATACTCAACTTTGAATCTCCCCTTAAACTGCTTTAAGTTACATCATAATTCTATATTTTTAGCTCATTTATCCAAAGAGGAACAGAAACAAATTCAAAATAGATCGCTGGATAGGTAAGTAAGAGATAAGTAAGATAAGTATGTAAGAGACTAGACAGGAGAATGCTACCCACATACATTCTTGTTGTGTGTCAGTCAGAGCTGCTGATTGAACAGGTCTGACTAACACTGAAAAAGTTTTACTGCGCGGCTGAAATCAGGCCAGTATAGATACTGCAAACACCAGACACTGGTGAAAAAAAAAGATTTACAGTCCAGAGCTGGTTTCAGGTAAACTTAGATTTGCATTCAAAATATGAAAGAATAAAAAAAAAAAAATCCTCACATACCTACATGTGAGCGAGCGAGGAATTATATATGCGAGGACATATTTTGTCCAACAACAGAAAGAGGAGTGTGTGCAGCTCAAAAACCACAGGATTGGAAACACTGGATGTTAGTTTATCCTTTTCTCCAAAACTGAACTCTGTAACTGACATGGAGACAATGAAAAGTAATGTGGGGATAGCTAGCCAAAAATCTTCTTGAATGTATAGTTCACCCAAATCCATGCCACCAATTCTTTTTAGTTCAGAAACCATTAAGAGAATGTATATGAGGAAAATGAGTATACTTAAAGTAAAATACAGTTTAGATTTTTTTTCGGTAAGGTAAAATGTGTCCGTTTTTTTTTTACTTTTATATGTCTAACATACCTTTTTTATTTTAAATATGATACATAGAAGACACCCACTAAACTGTAGTTCATTCATTTTCCTTCGGCTTTGTCCCTTATTTATCAGGGTCACCACAGTGGAATGAACCGCCAACTCATCCAGCATATGTTTTACACAGCGGATGCCCTTCCAGCCGCAACCCAGTACTGGAAAACACCCATACACTCTCAAATTCACACACACACTCATACACTACAGCTAATTTTTGCTTACCAATTCACTTATAGTGCATGTCTTTGGACTGTGGGGGTAGTATAGCATTGTTTACCCCTTAACAACATTATTTAATTAGCATATTACTAACATCTTTCAAACCAATTGGTTTTAACCATTTGTCAGAAAGAATCTGGTCAGTTAAATTGTAATACAATTCAGTATGATCATTAATTATTCTATATTTTGATACAAACATGTCAGATTAAGTTTTACATAAATATGACTTGACATATTTATTTCTGAAAAGTAATTTGGACCAATAAAATAAACACTTTCGTTTAATATGTTTTGTGTGTATTTTTAAAAAATGACTTTTGTAAATTTAATTTAATGCAAACCACATAATGGGCTTTTTAAAAATCTTTGGCCCATAAACAGTTTACTCAGCATAACCCATCATATATTGATGAAACATAAAATGTATGTCTTTTTTAAAACAGGGAAAAGTGTTTTAAAAAAAAGTGTCAAGACAAGTTGCATGCCTGCATTTGTGACTCATTGAACAGAAAGGTCTGTCAGCTGTGCGTCAACCTGATTTCTCAGCACATCTTCCTCAGGCAAATTATTTCGCTTTTGTAAGAGAAATTTTATTGCACTGGATCATCCAGAGACCGACAATTCAGAGCTCCCTCCTTTTAACCACCAAACCTTACACAAAACCGTCTTGTCTTCTGCCTCCTGCTGGCTGTTTTCTGACCTATTTAAAACTATAAAATATCATAACACTCTAAAAAGTTGTTTCTTTATCTATATAAATGACTTTTAAAATCAAACAACTAGTCATTATTTTGCAATGGCATAAAGCATGCAGTCTTGCAAAACAGATAAACTCAAATATACTTATTATAAATATTATATTCTGAATTCCTATTGGGCGTCACGGTGGCGCAGTGTGTAGCACGATCGCCTCACAGCAAGAAGGGTTCGAGCCTCGGCTGGGTCAGTTGGCATTTCTGTATGGAGTTTGCATGTTCTCCCCGTGTTGGCGTGGGTTTCCTCCGGGTGCTCCGGTTTCCCCTACAAGTCCAAAGACATGCGCTATAGGTGAATTGGGTAAGCTAAATTGTCCGTAGTGTATGTGTGTGAATAAGTGTGTGGATGTTTCCCAGTGATGGGTTGCAGCTGGAAGGGCATCCGCTGCGTAAAACATATGCTGGATAAGTTGGCAGTTCATTCCGCTGTGGCGACCCCAGATTAATAAAGGGACTAAGCCGAAAAGAAAATGAATGAATGAATGAATTCCTATTTAATTTTTGATCAGAACAATACAAATATTTTGTGGACATTACTGTATATAGCAAGAGATTCACACTGTGCACAAAATCTTCTTACTATAACATCTTATACCTTATCTTATCTTATATTATAACAGTATCAGTAGTTTCTGAGGTAAAAGACACTTTTCACATGGATAAACTAAACTAAAATAGCTGACAAAGGGTAGTTTTCCAGTTGTTTACCTTGCTTGCTTAACAAACCAGCAATCTGAAAACCACATGTGCATAATTTATGCTAAAAGCGACCATCAATTAAAGCAACAGCTCTGTATTTATCCAAGACACATTCAGCGGTTCTGGAGTTCAAAACGGCAACAGTCACTCACATTCCAACAGGTTTCATTAATCATCATCACCACAATGTTTGTATGTCATCAAAATAGAGTGAGGCAGTCATAAAGATTCATCCACTTTATAAGATTCATCATGACTCTATATTTTGGTAGTTTGATAATAATATGCATGTCTTTAAAAGTGGATGCATGGAAGTTATGGGGGGGCGGTGTTTTGGTGAAACTTAATAATGAATAATAACATATTTTATTAGAGCAAACAAACATAGATTAGTATAAAATAAAGAAATATTTGATCAAAATATTAATTACACAAATCATAAAAAACAATTATTATTATTTATTAGAGGGGCGGCGCGGTGGATAGCGCTGTCGCCTCACAGCAAGAAGGTCGCTGGTTCGAGCCTCAGCTGGGTCAGTTGGCATTTCTGTGTGGAGTTTGCATGTTCTCCCCGTGTTAACGTGGGTTTCCTCCGGGTGCTCCGGTTTCCCCCATAAGTCCAAAGACATGCGCTATAGGTGAATTGAATAAGCTAAATTGTCCATAGTGTATGTGTGTGAATGAGTGTGTATGGATGTTTCCCAGTGATGGGTTGCAGCTGGAAGGGCATTCACTGCGTAAAACATATGCTGGATAAGTTGGCGGTTCATTCCGCTGTGGCGACCCCAGATTAATAAAGGGACTAAGCCGAAAAGAAAATGAATGAATGAATAAATTGTCCATAGTGTGTGTATGTGTGTGAATGGGAGTGTATGTTTCCCAGTGATGGGTTGCAGCTGGAAGGGCATCCGCTGTGTAAAACATATGCTGGATAAGTTGGCGGTTCATTCTGCTGTGGCGACCCCAGATTAATAAAGGGACTAAGCCGAAAAGAAAATGAATGAATTAATTATTAGATTCAAATACATTATTAAAAAATTATTAATTTCATTAAAATAAAGTAGAATAAATAATTTAATAAATCTGGGCAGTTCATTCCGCTGTGGCGACCCCTGATAAATCAGGGACTATGTCGAAAGAAAATGAAAAAATGAATGAATTTAATAAATCTGTCTAGAAATAAAACCAGTAGTACAAGTAGAAAAAAAAAACAGCATAACTGAACAATAAAAATACACAGTATATTATATCAGACATTTTAAAAACAAGGAAATTAAATACATATAACAAATCTAGCAGCACGGAGAGCAGCCTTTAATCTAACATAGCCTATTCACAGTGTACTGATGACCTTTATCATTCATTCATTTTCTTTTCAGCTTAGTCCCTTTATTAATCTGGGGTCGCCACAGCGGAATGAACCGCCAACTTATCCAGCATATGTTTTACGCAGCGGATGCCCTTCCAGCTGCAACCCATCACTGGGAAACACACTCATTCACACACATATACTACGGACAATTTAGCCTACCCAATTCACCTATACCACATGTTTTTGGACTGTGGGGGAAACCGGAGCACCCGGAGGAAACCCACGCGAACACGGGGAGAACATGCAAACTCCACACAGAAACGCCAACTGACCCAGCCGAGGCTCGAACCAGCGACCTATGACCTTTATTGTTAGACTTAATTTATTTATCTTTGAATTGTCTTTAAATCCTTTAACTTGATGTTCCATTACTACATTTGTATTATCTGTATCTTTAACGTTACCTGTGGTTTTCAAAGCTTCGGACATTTCTGATATCGCCCATACAGAAGTAGAATAAGGTGACAGAAAGGGTATTGGAAATATTGCCTCGTTTTTGACTAATTTAGACTAATGTAATTATAAACTAGTTTAAAAAACGTTTATTCTGGCTGCTCGATTTACTGACAGGAACATTTCTGCTATTTTCTTTCGTTCGTGTGGTGATTGATTTACATTTGTCAAACATATAAAATGTATACAAGATATATTTACCTGAACATTATTGCGTTTAACGGTTAAAACAACAGTTTAGTGTAATAATGTGGTTGACACCCGCTGCTCTGAAGGAACATCTGTCTACTGCTACTTCGGGTAACTTTTCCGGAAGTAGCTCTTTCAGCAGCCAATCACAGCTCTCGGCGAGGAGGCGGGCGTTCGTTATTCGCGCCTGAAGCTCCGCGGGTCTGTTGTAGGACGTAAACAAACCTTCACGTGTTTTGGATGTGTAATATTTTCTATTCTACAATAGTGAATCCGTCTGAGTGTTTTTTTTCTGATCTGGTGAATGAGTTGATGATGGCGGGAGTCATCCGCAGACTAGACGAGACTGTAGTGAACCGCATCGCAGCCGGAGAGATTATCCAGCGGCCTGCCAATGCTATCAAAGAGATGATGGAGAACTGGTGAGGACAGTTATTTACTGAGCATTTTAGTAACTTAACGAAAGAAAGATAATCTTGATATTATACGCGATGTCACTTCATGTATAACCTACATAATTACTGATGTCACTAGTGTTAACCACCACCAGTGTTGGGGTAAAGAAAACTATCAATTACAATTGAGGTAAAGTTGGTTTTATATTCGGACTTTCTCCTTAATAATATAATTTCATAAAAGTAGTCTTTGCAAATTCCAAACAGAGAAGTAATATTAGCAGCCAACGACTATCAAAGTACACTGTTTACAGTCAGTTAAATCGTGCTAATGTTGTTTTGAAGTCATACTTGCATGCTATTTTAGACCGAATATTCAAAGTAGCGTGATAAACAATATAGATAGTGTAACAAGTTGTCACTCCTCAAAAATGAATGCCCGAATAAAAAAACAACAACTTCGCTTCAATAGCATTACGAGTAACGCGAGATACGTAAACAGATGACCTTTTACTAGTAACGCGTTACTTTTTAATTTCCAAGAAAATATCTGCGTTACTTTTTTTAAGTATCGCCAGTTACTTAGTTTTCTCATTTATTCTATTTACCCCGTGTTGAGAACTCAGGAGTAGGTGCAGATGTGTTTGTGTACGAGTAAACATGATGCTTACTGTAGTGCTAGCTTAAATGGGAAAATATATTCACCATATTTACTCATGTCACTTGCACAAAAACTAATTCAGCATCCCTTAAAATTAAATCTTTGAAAGGCAAATGTGGTAAACAATATAGAGACAGTGTCACATGTTGTCACTGTTCAAAAACGAACAAATGTCAGAATAAAAAAAACTACTTTAACTCAATAGCATTACAAGTAACGCGAGATACGTAAACAGATGACCTTTCACTAGTAACGTGTTACTTTTTAATTTCCAAGAAAATATCTGCGTTACTTTAAGTATCACCAGTTACTTATTTTTCTCATTTATTGACTGACTTGTATTCTGTTGTCCCCATGTTGAGAATTCTGGAGTAGGTGCAGATGTGTTTGAGCGCAAGTAAACATGACGCTTACTGTAGTTCTAACTTAAATGGGAACATATATTTATGATATTTACTCATGTCACTTGCACAAAAACAGACTCAGGGTCCCTTAAAATTAAATCTTTGAAATGCAAAGAGAACATTCGTTGCTGAAGAGTGTTGACTTTTCTCTTCATGAGTCTTATTCGTCATGTAATCCAGAAAGGTTTGAGCTCAACTGTAAATTTATATTTGCAAATTCATATCTCATAAAATCTGACTAACACAAGTGTGACTTTTAACCTTTTCAAATCACGTCATATATAGTAAACATTGACATCAGCTATTCATTGCGAAACCAAATCTATGAGAAATACATAATATAGTGTTGTTGTTTTTTTCTGGTTAAATGACCCTAATATTTCAAAACTTCATGTTAAATCCCCAGTTTGGATGCAAAGTCTACAAACATCCAGATAACAGTCAAAGAGGGCGGACTTAAGCTCATCCTTATTCAGGACAATGGCACTGGCATCAGAGTAAATCACTTCTTTTTTTACCCAGCACACATAAAAACTCATTTTAAATATCAGATGTATTGTTTGGAACTTGTTGCATGTTTATGTTTAACAGAAAGATGACATGGAAATAGTCTGTGAGCGTTTTACGACCAGCAAACTGCAGTCTTTTGAAGATTTGTCATCAATTGCAACATACGGATTCAGAGGAGAAGTATGAATCCCTTCATCTGAAAATAAACCCACTGTTTATTGATCAAATTTAATAAATCAGCTCTATTCTTCTTTTTGTAGGCCCTCGCCAGTATAAGTCATGTAGCTCATGTCACCATCACCACAAAAACAGCAGATGCTAAATGTGCTTACAGGTATATATTTTTTTATTTTATTTTATGAATTGCATAATATACACTACCTGACAAAAGTCTTGTCATCGATCCCAGTTGTCAGGGCAACAAATAATAACTTGACTTCTAGTTGATCGTTGGGAAAAGTGGCAGAAGGTAGATTTTTCAGATGAATCATCTGTTGCATCCCAATCATCACAAATACTGCAGAAGACCTATTGGAACCCGCATGGACCCAAGATACTCACAGAAGTCAGTCAAGTTTGGTGAAGGAAAAATCATGGTTTGGGGTTACATTCATTATGGGGGCGTGCGAGAGATCTGCAGAGTGGATGGCAACATCAACAGCCTGAGGTATCAAGACATTTGTGCTGCCCATTACATTACAAACCACAGGAGAGGGCAAATTCTTCAGCAGTATAGCGCTTCTTCTCACACTTCAGCCTCCACATCAAAGTTCCTGAAAGCAAAGAAGGTCAAGGTGCTCCAGGATTGGCCAGCCCAGTCACCAGACATGAACATTATTGAGCATGTCTGGGGTAAGATGGAGGAGGAGGCATTGAAGATGAATCCAAATAATCTTAATGAACTCTGGGAGTCCTGCACTGTACATTATTTTTGTTAAGTGACAAGACTTTTGGCTAAGCAAAGTCAGACCTTACTGTCCTAATTAAATAATTAAAAATCAAGGCATGATCATATTTTATTTTGGTAAAATAAGCGTAATCTAGAGGCCTTTGCATTTCATATAAGCCACTTCTGATACCAAATGATCTACTAGAAGTCAAGTTATTATTTGTTGTTCCTAAAACTTGGATAGGCGACAAGACTTTTGTCATG
>CAIGQV010003909.1:6586448-6609924 GCA_903798115.1 Danio jaintianensis | reverse complement strand
ATATTTATATATATATATATATATATATATATATATATATATAATTTGCATTATATATATATAATATGTATATATATATATATATATATGAATATATATGAATTGCATAATATATATTGCGTATACAATTACAGAATTGTCATATATATTTTTTGTTTTAGGAATTGCGTAATGTATATTGTGTATTATACCATTACAGAATTGTCATATATCTTATCAAACATGTAGAGTAAATATACTTCAGTTTTGAATTATATATTATTTTCTTTTGATAAAGTGCAAATTTTGACTTTGTTTTTTGTTGACAGGGCCAATTACAGTGACGGGAAACTGAAATCTCCACCCAAACCCTGTGCTGGAAACCAGGGGACACTGATTTCTGTAGGTTTACCTGACATTAAGAAATTTTAATTATAAAATAAATCGGCTATTCATCATTTCCATCATGTTTCTCCACAGGTAGAGGATCTGTTTTATAATGTGTCTACGCGACGTAAAGCCCTAAAGAGCCCCAGTGAGGAATATTCCAGAATCGTCGAGGTTGTGAGCAGGTGTGTTCACGACATTCAGAAGGTTTTTCTTTTATCTTTAGATCTGGAATGATTGTCCATGTCAACCTGCGTATGTTTCTTTTTGACAGATACGCCATTCACAACTCTGGGAAGAGTTTTTCTGTCAAAAAGGTGAAATGCACATTTCATAGCAGTGTTGATTTTGTCAGCTAAACTTAAATATATGGGTCAAAATTTGCAGATGTATGTGTAACTTAAGTACAACACATATTAAATGTTAGTAAACTTCAACTTGATACCTGCTTTAACTAAATATTGGTAATATAATCATAACATTGTGAACAATAATGACATTGTCATTCAGTATAATGTAAAATATAATGCTTATATAAACTTATATAAAGTATAAGTAAATATAAGGCAAGGCAAGTTTATTTATATAGCACATTTCATAGACAGTGGCAATTCAAAGTGCTTTACACATGTCAGGAATAAAAGAGACAAGTATAAGAAAATAAAACAAATAAAAAAATGGTTAAAAACAGATTAAAATGTGTTAAAACAGGTTATAAAAGAATGAAAAAGAAAAGAAATACATAATAGTACGATCTGTGGGACATAGCACTGTGCTCATTCAGTAAAAGCACAGCTAAACAGATGTGTTTTAAGTCTTGATTTGAATGGGTCTAATGTTGGAGCACATCTGATCATTTCTGGAAGCTGATTTCAGCAGCGGGAGGTTTAGTAGCTGAAGGCGGATTCACTCTGCTTTGACTGAACCCTTGGAATTTCTAGTTTATATGATCCTAATGATCTGAGTGATCTGTTAGGCTTGTATTCAGTGAGCATATCTGTAATGTATTGAGGTCCTAGGCCATTTAGTGATTTATAGACAAGTAATAATGCTTTAAAATCTATTCTGAATGTAACTGGGAGCCAGTGTAAAGACCTGAAGACAGGTGTCATGTGCTCTGATTTTCTGGTTCTGGTCAGAATGCTGGCCGCAGCGGTCTGTATAATGCCACATACTTATTCTGAGCGGCACTAATTAAAATGTATCTCAAACTAAATTAATGATTATGCTAAATTTAAAGTAAATATAATGCCACATACTTATTCTGAGCTGTACTAATTAAAATATATATCTCATACTAAATTAATGATTATGCTAAATTTAAAGTAAATATAATGCCACATACTTATTCTGAGCTGTACTAATTAAAATATATATCTCATACTAAATTAATGATTATGCTAAATTTAAAGTAAAAAAATATAGGCACCTATTCTGAGATGTAGTAATTAAAATATATATCTCATGCTAAATTTATAATTATGATAAAATGATGGACTGATGAATTATGATGGACAGTGGCAAAGTGTAAAGATTTAAAATGACAATTAAATGGTATTTTGTGGCTGCACTGAGATCCTTAATTAGAGTCTTTTAATACATCATAAAATGATTTTTGTTGTAAATGCCTCTTTTTATGACCTTTTTTTTGTATTTAAACATTTGTTACACCGAGTGACATTTTTAGTCTTTTAATCCTCTGCAAATCATGATAAAATCATACAATAGTCATAATTTCTTCCTAAAAATACACTTAAATCAGGCTGTATTGCTTTTATTTATTTATTAAATTTTCCTGTTAATCATTGACCCATATTATATAGTAAAATGATAAAAAAAACACTCAAACTTTAACTAAAATTATAATGAGCAATACTATCATAAAACTAATTCCACAACTGTAGCAATAATTAATGATACTGAATTAAATTGAAAGAGTAAATTATATTCATAATTGTATAATAAGATTTCTTCTCTCTGTCTAGCAAGGTGAGATGGTTGCAGATGTGAAGACTCTCTCAAACGCCTCTGTGCTGGACAACATCCGCGTGGTGTTTGGAGTCGCAGTTAGCAGGTACTTTTATTAGCGTATTTTCAGATACTGTGAACACTTTAACTAAGGCATACATAGATTTGACGTGAGCATCTCTGCTTGTGTTTCAGGGAACTGATTGAAGTTGAATGCGAGGATCAGAAATTTGCTTTTAAAATGAAGGGCTACATCTCCAATGCTAACTACTCGGTCAAGAAATGCATCCTTATCCTTTTTATCAACCGTACGTGTTGTGAGTTACTGAAGTTTTCTCTTATTATGGATAAGCACATTGAATAACCCTGTTGTCTTCTAGATCGATTGGTGGAGTCTAGTGCCTTGAAGAAAGCAATTGAGACCGTCTACATGGCTTATCTCCCCAAAAACACTCACCCTTTTCTTTATCTTAGGTAAATCAACTTAATTTATGCAAAGATATGTTATTTAAAAATTACAGTTAAATAAATGTATACCTATATTCAGCAAGAAATGCATTGAATTGGTAAAAAGTGACCATAAAGACATTTATAATGTCAGAAAAGATTTAATTCATTCATTCATTTCCTTCGGCTTAGTCCCTTATTTATCAGGGTTGTCACAGCGGAATGAACCACCAACTATTCTGGCATATGTTTTATGCAGTGGATGCCCTTCCAGCCACAACCCAGTACTAGGAAATAGCCATACACAATCATTCACACACAACTCATACACTACTGCCAATTTAGTTCATCCAATTCACCTATAGCGCATGTCTTTGGACTTTGGGGGAAACTGGAGAACCTGGAGGAAACCCACACCAACACGGGGAGAACATGCAACAGGCCCAGCCGGGACTGGAACCAGCGACCTTCTTGCTGTGAGGCGACAGTGCTAACCACTGAGCCACCATGGCGCCCCCTAGAAAAGATTTAACATTTGTAATAATGCATTGCTTTTAAACTTTTTATTGATCAAGTTGTCCCAAAAAAATACTATGGTTTTTCTCCTATTGACTGTTGACTATTTTTAACACAGTAAATGTTTGTAAATGATGCTGAAAATTTTGTTCACCATCACAGGATTCAAATATGTATCAAAAAAGAAAAGTTATTTAATTCTGTAAAAGTTATAGAATATTTGTTGCTAATACTTTGCACTTGTTCTGAAGTTTAGAGATTGCTCCTCAAAACATTGATGTGAACGTTCACCCGACAAAACACGAGGTGCACTTCCTGCATGAGGACTCCATCATTGAGAGCATTCAGAAACACATCGAGAGTAAACTCCTCGGTTCTAATTCCTCTCGCACGTACTTCACGCAGGTGAACATTTACTTACAGGAGTAAACATTTAAAGTGATACTTCACCCAAAAATGAAAATTTACTCACCATTTAGTCACCTTCAGGTGGTTCCAAACTTGAATTAGTTTCATTCTTCAGTTGAACACAAAAGAAGATATTTTGAAGAATGTTGTAAAAAGAAAGGCTCAGGTATACTTTAAACAATGCTCTTTTTTGTTCTTCCTTTGAGGGCAAAAAGAAGTTTGAAAAGGCTGAGTGATGCTAAACTCTTTTCAAACATTCTGACACCCACAACACTAAACACACCTACGTGGAAGTTTCTACTATGTCTAGTAAGAGCTTGACTAGCTGATTCAGGTGTGTCTAATTGGGGTTGGAGCTAAACTCTGCAGGACACCGGCTCTACAGGACCGAGTTTGGGGACCCCTGATATAAGACAAACAGCCTTCTCTAGACTGTCGCACGAGACACGCCACATTGCTTTCTATTTGGCAGACAGACACTGAACGTCATAATCATCAAGGACCAATGATAGCTCAAAGTTGTTTAGGACCAAAAATCAACTCCCCCAAAAAGTTCTCTTTGGTGAGCTGTTTCGAAACGAACTGCCAAAACAAACTTAGTTTTTGCCGGATTTTGTCCGAAATGACGTCATTTCAGTTCTTTTTTTATTTTATTAGAAGTATACTGGGGCCTGTAGCCATTGACCTCCATAGGGTAAGAAAAACTATAGAAACACTGCAAAAAAAAACGGCTTTTCTTGCTTAGTGTTGTCTTGATTCTAGTCCAAATATCTAAAAAAAAATTAAATCAAGAAGCATTTTCTAGAAGCTAAAAATCTGCCAATGGGGTAAGCAAAATAATCTTGTTTTTGTTTTGAAATAGGATTATTTTACTCACCCCATTGGCAGATTATTTTGCGTTTCAAGGAAAAACTCACTTAATTTGGACATATTACTTCTACTGAAAACTAGACAATATTTTTTGCTTGTCTTGAAAATGCTTCTTGATTTAAGAATTTTTAGATATTTGGACTAGAAACAGTAAAGTCAATGCCTACTGGTTTCCAACATTCTTCAAAATATCTTATTTTGTGTTCAACAGATGAAAGAAACCCCTAAGGGTTTTGAAACCAAGGAAGGATGAATAAATCATGACAGAACTTTCATTTTTAGGCAAACTATCTCTTCAATGTTTTTTTAAATTTGATCACTTGACTAATGTGCATGATCCACAGACTCTACTTCCAGGACTTTCAGCATCTGCAAACGTGGCGAAAGCTTCTAGTTCCTCAGCAGATTCCCAGGAGCGAGTTTATGCCCATCAGATGGTCCGCACTGACAGTAAAGCCCAGAAGCTTGATGCGTTTCTCCAGCCGTCAGCCTCATCTTCATCATCTGCTGCTCAGAGCAGGACAGAGAAAACCCCCAGCACGTCCACTGCTGTTCAAGACTCAGTGGAGCTGGACGACGCAGAGCTGCTGAAAGCTGCTGATGTGGAGCCTCAGACTGATGCTCAACCTCCTGCTGAAGCACCACCAAGGTGAAATCAGGGTTCCCACGCTTCTTGAAAGTAATTGAATTTCAGACATATGAATTCAAGGCCTGGAAAGTACTTAAAAACAAACATAGGTTCTTGAAAGTGCTTGAATTTAAAGTTTAAGGGGATATTTCAACAATTGTACTGTGCTGTTGTCAAAAATTGAAAAAAGGAGAAATTCTTAATTTAAAAATCTTACATTTAAATCGTGTACAACAACTATGACAAATAATGAACATTTTATCAATATTTCAAAAACCCATTTGAATATTACCAGTATTGAATTCAATTTTATTAAAGGTCTTTGAACACGACTAAAATGGTAAAAAGTTTTGAAAGTGATATTCAAAACATCATTACTATGACATTTTTATGTAAATATTAAGTGTAAGTGAAATGTTAAGTACAGGAATGACTTTAATGGTGCTACATATGCTGGCGGTGTGAATTACAAAGGAGCTTGATTTAAAACGAATACTGATTTAAAAAGTCCTTGAACCTGATGTCCATGAAAGTGTGGGAACCCTGTGAAATACAGATAATGCACAGTTTATGAATAGTAAAACAAACAAAAAATCCCCTCTAGAACTTAATTCTCTGAGCACTAACAGTTGCTTTGTATAACTAGCAGTTCTTGTGTGTATTGCCTCTACTTGTTGAATCACTGAATGCCTCAACTGTAAGTCACTTTGGACAAAAGCGTCTGCTAAATGACTAAATGTAAATGTAGTAGTTATAGTAGAGGAGACCAGGGCAAGCTGTCTTAGGATTCCAGTGTTTGATGGTAGTTTTGTTTTCCTGTGTAAAAATCATAAGTAATAATTTACAGGAATGTAACGATTCAATCAACTCATGATGATTTGATACAATTCATGATTACAAATCATCATGAGTTGAGAGAATAATAATAATAAAGCTAAATTGCAATTTTAAAACAAATTCTAAAAATGTTTAAAAATTAAATTGAATTAAATTACATTTTTATTTCAAGTTTTGTAAGTCTTAATCAAGTTTTTAGTACTCGTCATATTTATTTAGTCGTCGATTTAATAATAAGATTGAACTGGTAAAAACCGGCAGAGTTGATACTGCATCTCCACAGCCACAAAATACATCCATGCATTTTCAGTGCTATTTTTAATTGAATCAAGTGTGTTTTCACAAGGAAACTTGCAGTTTTTGGACACAGTTTCAAGAATAAAACTATCATTTGACATTAAACAATATAAAAATAAACAATAGTAGTACTCACGTTGTTTTCTTTTCTGCGATCTTTTCTTTTTCTGTTGTGTGTCTGTCTGTGTTTCAGGAAAAGGCCTCATGTTGAGGAGGTGAAGGAGGATTTGACAGCTGCTTCTCTTCCCAGGAGACGAATCGTTAAACTGACCAGCATAAAGGAGCTGCGGGACCAGATCGAGCTGCAAACTCACAAAGGTCAAGCAGGAAATAGAACAGACCAAAGTTTTTAGTCTTGCTTTAAATATCCCTGTTACAAACACGGCTGAAATTTTAAAAATAAATAATAAAATATAATTACTTAAAAGACATGTAATAACAATCATAGATTTCTTGGCATGATTTAGACACTTACTAAGATGTCATCCAGCCTAACAGTAGTTTACAGTAGCCCTCCTTAATTATTAGCCTCCCTGTATATATTTTTCCTTAATTTCTGTTTAATGGAAAGAACATTTTTTCAACAGATTACTAAACATAAGTTTTAATAACTCATTTCTAATAATTGATTTCTTTTATCTTTGCCATGATGACAGTACATCATATTTTATTGGATATTTTTCAAGATACTAGTATTCAGCTTAAAATGACATTTAAAGGCTTAACTAGGTTAATAAGGCAAGTTAGGGTAATTAGGCAAGTCATTTTATAATGATGGTTTGTTCTGTAGACAATCAAAAAACAATATTGCTTAAGGGGGCTAATAATATTGACCTTAAAATGGTTTAAAAAAATAAAAAGCTGGAAATACTGTGAAAAATTCCTTGCTCTGTTAAACATCATTTAGGAAATATTTGAAAAAAGAAAAATTCACAGGAGGGCGAATAATTTTGACTTAAAAATTTCGAGTTACAATCATTTTGAAGGCTGTGTTTGTCCTCCACAGGTTTACAGGAGCTACTGCAGAATCACTCATTTGTAGGTTCAGTCAGTCCTCAGTGGACTTTAGTGCAGCACCAGACCAAACTCTACCTGCTCAATACAACCAAACTCAGGTGAATACCATCACTTCATTCATGACTATTGCATGTATACAGTCAAGACCGAAATTATTCATACCCCTGGCAAATTCTGACTTAAAGTTACTTTTATTAAACTGGCAATTAATTTTTTTGGACCATAAATGACACCGGCTTCTCCCAAAAGATAATAAGGTGATGTGCAAGAGGCATCATTGTGGAAAAAAATATATATTTCTCAGCTTTTATTTACATTTGAACAAAAACTTTAAGTCAGAATTTGCCTGGGGTATGAATAATTTCGGGCTTGACTGTATATATTTTAAAATAATTTCACTATTTTCTAGTCAGTGTGTGGTAACAAACATACATTTCTCTACTGTTTTCTACAGTCAGGAGCTGTTTTATCAAATTTTGATCTACGATTTTGGTAACTTCGGGGTTCTTCGATTGTCGGTGTGTTGAATTCATTGTAATTTTTGTTTGACCTTTTTTTATACTTTTTTTTTTATTTAAAGGCACAATATGTAAGTTTAAGGGCAGCACGGTGGCTCAGTGGTTAGCACTGTCACCTCACAGCAAGAAGGTCGTTGGTTCGAGTTTCCAGTTGGCATTTCTGTGTGGAGTTTGCATGTTCTCCCTGTGTTGGCGTGGGTTTCCTCCGGGTGCTCCGGTTTCCCCCACAGTCCAAAGACATGCGGTATAGGTGAATTGGCCATAGTGTATGGGTGTTTCCCAGTACTGGGTTGCGGCTGGAAGGGCATCCGCTGTGTAAAACATATGCCAGACTAATGGGCGGTTTATTCCACTGTGGCGACCCCTGATAAATCAGAGACTTAGCCGAAGGAAAATGAATGAATGAATTAATGTAAGTTTTTAAAAAAAATCACTAGAACAGTGTTAAATATTTTGCTGATTTATGTACTTAAATTATCCCAAAATGTTTCAAAGCATGTTTTATTGTGCTTTTTTAAAGCATTTTTCATTAGTGGCATGGACCGTATCCTGAGTCAAGATGCTAATGATGGCACACATTCTCGATTTGGTTTTATCGAAAACAGTGAAGCACCAAAGACACTTTAATGTGTGTCTTTTTAGACTGCACAGAGCAGCATTATAACAAACCTTAATATGTATTATATCATGCTAAGTATGATAAAACAGCACTGCTTCTCCATGTAATGACTAAAAGAACAGGAAGCAGTGGACTGTGGCATAATAAAAGCTCAGCTGCTTTTCATACTACCATGATAATAAGTGTTAAATACTTTACTTTAGCTTCTGCTAGAGTCCCATAGGACATTATAAAGACCACAACTCCAATGATATCATTCTCAATTACAGTGTCACCAACTGTGCCTTTGTTTGTTGTGAATATGCGCCCCCTAGAGGTCCAAATGACATACTGTGTCTTTAAATATCAATAATAAGTTACATCAGGTGAACTCAACAGACATAAACTAAAGTTGTGTTTGTTCAGAATCCAGCTCCGCTCTATGAACTGGCCATGCTAGCTCTGGATTCAGAGGAAAGCGGATGGACGGAGGAGGATGGTCCGAAAGAAGGACTGGCCCAGTATATTGTGGATTTCCTGAAGCAGAAAGCAGAAATGATGGAAGAATACTTTTCCTTGGAAATAGATGGAGTGAGTAACACATTCTCCACTTATATCAATTTAATAGATTTGCAGTAAGCTCAAGAGGCTGTAACTATTTATTTGAACAGGTTTGGCGTGTCTTAATGTAAATGGATAAAATCTGGTGTGTAATCATTTACTTATCCACCACTGGTTTCAAGCCTGTTTGACTTTCTCTCTTCTTTTGACTTTTGAAGAATGCTGGAGGGAAAAAACAGCCATTAACCTCCATAGTGTTCCTACTATGGATGTCAATGTCTGCATTTTCCAAACATTCTTCAGAATATCCTGTTTTGTGGTCAAAAGAAGAAAGGAATTCATAAAAGTTTAGTTTAGTGTGAGTTTTTGGGTTCATTTTTGGGTGAACTATCCCTTTAACTTCACTAGGGGTGTAAATCCTACACTGGTCTCACGGTTCGGTAAGATTATCATGCCATCAATTCATTCAATTCGATATCTCGGTGCATCACGGTGCATTGACAATGCTTTTCTATAAACAATTTGATATTTTACTTAGCAACACAATCATTCTTGTATTAAAATGTATAATTTATAAATATATTTATATCTATATATTATTTGTAATACAATGTTGTCCTTTAATACAAGCCAGATATATAATACAAGTCAGATATATGTACTGTACCTTTAATTTGACCTGCTCAAAGAAAACACTCTTTTTGAATGTTTCAATCAAAACTAAAGTACATGCACAGAACAACATGAGCATTTATAGCAAATGTAAATATTATCCCGCTTGCTTTTTGAGCGCTGTTGAGCGAGTTCCTAAATGCCTATGATTGATCACGCGCTCAACAGAAACAGAAAACGTTATTGTTGTAACAGCCGAGAAAGGAGATGAAATGTTACCTCACGAACACGCCAGCAGGTCAAAGCGGCCACAGAGAGTGAGAGAGAGTACATCTTTCATTTTTTCCTAGCTGGGTTCTGATGTACTTCCCTGTCAGTGAAAGACTGTCCAGCAAACTCACAAGCAGTTAATTGTGGACAATTATCTGCTTTTTAAGTAGTTGGAGTGTTTCAATTACTCGCAGTCTCCTCCCTCGCCATATTAAGCTACCGCCATATAACGCATATGTGATAAATGACGTCAGTACATAAAACCGGTTATGATTATTACTGAACCGATACCGAATTGTTCACGTCTGCATCGCGGTGCATCCAAGAAACAATTAATTTAGACAGCCCTAAACTTCACGATGAAGCCAGAAGGAAAGGTATGAAAGTAAAAATATTTTGGCGTTATTGCAAACTAATTAACTGGTAAAACAGCAACGTGATGAAAGATTTGATTGTTAGTTATTCTGTTGTGTAATATTGCATTTCTTCACAGGAGGGAAACCTGACAGGTCTGCCAATGCTGTTGGATAATTACACTCCTGCCATGGAGGGACTGCCAATGTTCATTCTGCGTTTAGCCACTGAGGTTGGCATTTCATCAAACTCTAGGCTGTAGTTCATAAGGCTTTATAGAAAATGTATATGAATTTTTTTTAAATCTGATGTCAAAACAACCTACAGGTGAACTGGGATAAAGAAAAGGAGTGTTTCCGTGAATTCAGTGTTGAATGCAGTCATTTCTACTCCATAAGGAAAAGCTACACACTGGAGGCAGATGCAGACGAGCCACAGGTAATCATAATGCTATACGTAAACAAGTAAAATAATCAAATATATATAAACAAAACAGTAATACCAGTAAATATCCATATAGGGTTTCTGCAGGTTTCATCCAGTCAAATTTAAGACTTTTTACGACTATTATGAATGAAATTTCAGACGTTAAACACTAAGGATTTTTTTTTCTGATGGCCTGGTTGGACCAATGGAAGATTTTTACTTGCCTTATCAAAAAAATGTAGTTATTTCTTAGCCACAAATTTTAAATGCGTCAAAACAAGCAAACTCTAGTTGTATACAGTACATGCACTTTTTTCTAACATAATGTTTCTTTAAAACAATGACAAGTTTTAAAACTATAATGAACTAAATGTATGCACAACAGTCTGTCCAAGTCAATGACCAGATAGCTATAAATACATGGAGAACTTTTAAACAAATGTTCTTGTAACAAAGATAATTTAAAGTATATTGGTAAATAGAGTTAAAAATGTAACTTTTGTTCTATTGAGTTCTATTGAGATGTATTGTAGGTGATTGGATGGGTGTTGGCCCAATTTGGTAACTTTACACGGACATAGGAAAATTAAACCGATTTAAAATTATTTAAGACCTACAACACAACATTTCAGTGAATCTAAGACTTTTTAAGGCCTAAAATTTAGTTTGTGAAATTTAAGACTTAAGAATTTAAGACACCCTGTCCATAAAACTGCCAGAAGGAATTTACCAGTGTTTTTAAAAAGTAAAATAGTTAGTAGAATTTGCCTGTATATGATTGGAAAAGTCTGTATGTGTGAAAGGGGCTAATGTGTTCACTGTTTGTAGGATGCCGAGATGAGCTGGCAGTGGAAGGTGGAGCATGTGCTTTTCAAAGCTTTGCGCTCTCTCTTCAGTCCTGCCAAACACTTGAGCGAAGACGGCAGCGTCCTGCAGATCGCCAGCCTGCCTGACCTCTACAAAGTGTTTGAAAGATGCTGAACTCCAGCACTGTCTGATCGGTCAACTGACAAACCCAGAGCATTTATAAATGTTTGTACTGTGAATGAATAAAAAAGGACTATATTTTTGAAGTATTGTTAACTGGGTTGTCTTTTATGTAAAACTGACACATTTCCACAATGCCCTTCTTGTTTACGTCATATGACAGATTTTGACATTGTCTTGGTTTATCGTTGTTCGCCAAAAAATTCAATTTCTGTCATCCAATTATCACAGACCTGCTAGAGTTTCTTTCTTCTGTTAAACACAAAGGAAGATATACTGAAGAATGTTGGGAAAATAGCAATTGATTGCATAGTAAGTTTTGCTCCTACTATGGATGCTTTTTCCCAAAAATGTTCAGAATATACTTTTTGTGTTCAACAGAAGGAAGAAAATCATAAAAGTTTGGTTGAGAATCACTTGAGTGTGAGTAAATGTTGAGGAAAGTTTAATTTTTGGGTGAACTGTCCCTTTAATTCTGGGTAAATAAATGTTTCACACATTTAGAAATAGGATTAGGATTGGTCTTTACCCGGGGTTATGAAACTTGCTCCAGAACAGCTGGATTAGCTGGAGCAATTCGGGGTTCGGTGGTTTGTCAAGAAAATGACCTGCTGGTGTCGGGACTCGAATCTGCGACCTTTGGATCCCAAGTCCAACGCCATTGGGCTACCCGTGCCCATCGTCTTAGTTTAGTTTGCACCAATCTTGGCTTTTAGGTAATATGAAGGCATGACTTTAGACACTCTTTGTTGCCATGGTATTATGGAGCAGCTGAGCTGAGCTTCATGGTATCGAAAACCCAGAATTGGTGTAAACTAAACTGAAGCTTAACTGGCTAGCTAGCTAATCCAGCTTCACGGTACAGGCCGCTGCTTGTGCACCACTTTGAATAAGAGAATTGAATAAGCTAAATTGGCCGTAGTGAATGTGAGAGTGTATGGGTGTTTCCCAGTACTGGGTTGCAGCTGGAAGGGCATCCGCTGTGTAAAACATGCTGGATAAGTTGACAGTTCATTCCGCTGTGACGACCCCTGATGAATAAAGGGACTAAGCCGAAGGAAAATGAATGTTACGGCATGTAACAACATATTATGAACACCCAGGATAAACTTAACCATGGGAGTAAATGACCCTATCCCTTTAACAGCAGCTAAAAACAGGTCCTTTGTGATGTAGAAATCACATTTAAAAAGTCCAAAAACAATTCCTGAAAGAAAAGTCTGTTTGTAAATCATGTAGTTTATTTACAGTATACTTTGCAGTTGCTTTAGTCAATCACTGTGCGTGTGAAGTGTCAGACAATTTGTTTCTAGTGTGATTTAAAAAAAAAAAAAAAACCAGAAGAAGTTGCATCAAACCTGAATACAACAGCGTCGTGAAAGGCATCGAGTGGCATTTGGGACAAATCTGAAATCTCACAATGTCACAGTAGAAACAACGGTCTCTTACTGGGAGTTAAAAATCATTGTATTTAGTGTAAAACTGATGTAGTCCATTGTGAAAAAGCACTTCAAAAAAATTTTTTATATCAATGTGCCCTGCAAACAATCACAATTCATGAATCATCCGCCCATTCATACTGCATTCATTTACACATTTATTTTCAAGAAATATTTTAAATATTTGAGAAACAAAAAAAAACACTTAGTTGAAACCATAGCAGACATGATTGATTTTCTATAATGTTCAACTCATGGCTGTACCCTTAATTAAACACATTAAACTTTTCATTTCGTACCGGTAGAAATATATGGTTTTCCTGTATAGTGTTATAATGCATA
The DNA here is from genome assembly GCA_903798115.1 of Danio jaintianensis. Taxonomy (NCBI): domain Eukaryota; kingdom Metazoa; phylum Chordata; class Actinopteri; order Cypriniformes; family Danionidae; genus Danio; species Danio jaintianensis. Next base: position 6,596,463 of record CAIGQV010003909.1, on the reverse strand, counting down.
TAACCCTCATCCTCCCTGTGAAGGCACATTGCTGTGTAAGCATTTACACGGATGTCGAGGGCACTGCGTTCAGGTCGATGTAAAGTTTAAAAAGCGCTTTTTATACTCGTGCAACTTACAAAAGAGGAAGGGGGGAGGGGGGAGGGGGGGAAGGAAGCACCCAGTCCGAGTAATGAAACCTCACGGCTACCATGATGTACCAAGCTTTTTAAAAACAACAACAACAACAACAAAACCAACAGAAGAACATTCTCAGGTTTAGTGGCTCCCTTCCCTGACCATGTTGCTTTAGTAGGGTGTAAAACAAAGTAAAGGGCCTGCGGTTTTGTTTTTGGTGTCCTACTGTGCGGCGTTGGAGAGTCCGTCTTCACTGCTGCGACAGAAGAGCGTTTCTGTTGGCTTTCATCTTCTCCAGGCGCTTTACAAGATGGTTGTTGGTCATTTCCATTTCTTCGACCTTGTCTAGTGCTGTGCGCAGCTACAAATGAAGAAAAAAAAGAAAAGAGTTGAGTGAGGATTTGGCCTCTGGATTACTCTTGTGTCAATTAAAAATAAATCACTCTACATAGACGACAGGTTTAGAATTCCAGTTTATGACTGCGAATTGAATATGTCGTAGCAGATTGTATTTTATTTCATTTTTTTCAGTTTGGAGAACATACCTCCCTCTGAAGTTTTCTCTTCTCAGCTTTCAGTTCATCTTCTATCTTTTCTGCATTATCTGCTGAAGTCTTATATCTGGACACCTGTCCTTCAAGTCTGTTTACCTACGAGATACATAAGAAAACATAACAACACTTACACTAATATTCAACTATTATCTTTAACATCAACATAAAAATAAAAAAAAGAATAGGTCAACATTAGTTTATTATATTATTAATTATTAGTTTATATATACTACATATACTACATTATGTAATAATAATATAATATAGTATATTATAGTACATTCAATTATTTTAACATTTTTCAAATTGATTTTTTTAGATAATACAGGTAAAATGTATTTATTTTTAAAATTGTAATATTTGACAATAATTTTTTACATATTTATAATGTACTACATGTGGGTCAATGGCAAGACATTTTGGTGTCTGCCTCATTAAATTTACAGAATGTATGCATAACGCATGCATGTAATATATAAATATACACAGAAAAGCATATATATATATATATATATAATATTTTATTACGCATTATATTATTTCAAAGAATTGTGTCAGAATATAAATTAAATAAAGTTCCTTGTATGTAAATTCAGAGTGCTTCTTGTTACATTTACAATTTTAATGAGCATTAATAATTATTTTTTAAAATGATTATTATGTTCTTCTATAAACACACTTACATTTTGTTCCATCGTTGCCATTTCCTGTTCAGCCTTTGAGAGCTTGAATTTGTATTCACTTATCTGTCTATTGGTGTCCCCTACAGGAAACAGATGGTGTTAAAGCATGTGTGTGTGTGTGTGTGTGTGTGTCTCTATGGCACATGGATGTTACTGTAGTAGGGCTGCACAATATATTGTTTTAGCATTGATATCACAACGCGTACATCCGCAATAGTCACAATGAAGAATCTGCAATTTTGAGTTAGGATTATAGTAGACAGTTCAGAACACATAAGATTTGTGGCGTTACTGCAGAGTTTAACAATAATGGAGTAACATTTTATCATTTGCATATGTTTTTTTTAAGGCCTGAAAGAGTTTAAAGCATTCAAGCACAATAAATATTACCATTTGTAACTTTAATAAAGAATAATTTTATTCAATTATTTATAAAGTAAAGACTTTGCAGTTAAATTTTTTACATTAGATTATTCAATGTATGTACCTGAATACTATTAGACTATTCTGAAAACCATAAAGTACTGTTTATTTCACCTTTATCTTTGCTCTATTGTAATTATCCATGCTTGTAATTTGTTTAATTACATTTTATGCATGATTCACTCCCCTACAGAATCATCCAAATCAAATCTAAATTAATCACTTCTTTCCAAAGTGCACTTTTCAAGTCATCTTGTGAAATTGTATATATCGCAATATACAGTCAAGCCAATAAATTGACTTAAATTGACTTTTATTCAATGACATACCAATTATTAAATGACATAGGCATCTCCCAAAAGATAATAAGACCATATACAAGATGCATCATTGTGGAAAAAAATATATTTCTCAGCATTTATTTACATTTGAACAAAAAGTGGCAGACAGAATTTGCCAGGGGTATGAATAATTTCGGGCTTGACTGTATATTGCAATGTCCGATTTTTCCACTATTGTGCAGCCCTATATTGTAGTGTAATGTCTGTGTTTGTATGTCAGTGGTCGTACTCTGCATCTCGATGAAATGCAGGTCAGTGCCGTTCTCCATTCGCTCTCCTTCTGTGTAAACACTGTCGATCTTTGCATGCTTTTGTCTTTCTTCCTCCAGCTGCATCTTCAGTTTTCTGATCTAAAAGTGCAGAGATATGCTACTTCAACTCTTCTATGCCAATAATCCAGTTGCAATCGCTTCATATATGATCATACCTGAGACAAAAGTTCATCCTTTTCATCCGCAAGCTTTCGTAGTCTTACATCTAGGGGTATGAAGACGAGAATCAAACATTACAATGACATTTTTATAATAATACAAATATTATTGGTAATATATATTTATTATTAGTAGCATATTGACAGTAGGGATGTCAATGATTTATGAACAACTTGATTAATTGTTAAATAATAATCCTTTAAATTGGTTTTTATGTTGCACTGTGTTGCACTGTATCCATTGTGGACAGCATTATCAGGTCAATAAATATTGGATAAACGGAAATGGATTAGCAGGGCATCTAACTAAACTGGTATGTTTAGCTTATGAACATGTATTATATAAATATTGAAGTTTCATCCTTGTGAGGTATGTAAATAGCAATGAAGTGGGCCAATACCTAAATATAGGTTTTACACATCATGGATATTCATGTGGTAAAATTAGCCCTAAGGCTGGGTATTGAGGTCAATACTTTTTAGGCACCAACCGAATTGTTTCGATACTACAGAGTATCAAAAAATGTCTTGTCATTCGGTACCAAGTTTCAATACCTACAGTGCTCAGCATAATTGAGTACACCCCATTTTGAAAATGAATATTTTTATCCATTTCTCAGTGAATATAGGCAATGTATTTTGGTGCATTTAAACCAATCAGATTTATTAAACAGGTATATTTGTTAAAATAATATTTTAGTCACCAAACATATTTAGAAATTGAACGATTTCAAGCAAAATATTGCAAAAAAAATTACAACCTACAAAATTTCAACTAAATTTTTCACATTTTTTGCTTCTCTTAATTTTTTCTCTTTTTTAAATATTCTCTTTTTTCTCTTTTTTTGTATTTAATATTTTTCTATAACATATAAATTTGGGTGTACTAGTTTTTGGACCGTTATCGTAAGTTGTTTTGTTAGATAAGCTCCAGATTTGGCTTCAGTACTGAATAATCTAATGTATATGCACAAATATAATATTGTATAGCTTCCTATTAAAAATATTAATTTAAAAGATAGATTTGTGAGGGGTGTACTTACATATGCTGAGCACTGTATATGGATAAATTTTGTGTGTTAGTGAACCAGGTGTGTATAACGGCAAATCTATGACAAAAATAACAACTGAAATAAATAAACTGATGCTGGCACACTAGGTGAATTACTGCGAGAAGATGCTTCTCTCAGCTCACGCTCCATCTCCTTTCATTTGCTGAGATACTTTTGCTTTCACTTTTGCCAACTGTGCAGCTGAAGGTGATCGAAAAATATTCCATCGGATTGCTCTGTACCAGCATTTGATTGGTCAGAAGATTTGATGAGAAACACAAGTATAAGGTCTAATCAAAAAAACAGTTTGCCAGAAGTGACAAACCTAAAGATTTGAATGCTTATATCTTCTATATGTGAATTTTGTCACCGTTTTGGATTATAGATTTACATATTGATACCAACACCTAAAAGAATAACTTGAATTTCACTAGGACTTTAATGTTCACAATTTATTAAATGGTTAACTTAAACCACAATCAATCAAAAATTTTCATCATTAGATCAGAGACTCACCCAAAGGTCCGTCTCCTGCTGACTCCAGCACCTGTGCTGCCTCTTGTGTCACCACAGTGATGCCTGACGTAGGCGACTCGTGACTGACATCTCCGTTTGGTGTGTCCTCGGGTATGATGACCAGCCCGTGTTTCTGTGAGAGACAGGTGACAGCCATTTTTCAGTGACATTTCCCCATGCAGACAATGCAGGACTGCTCCCACATAATTACACTTATTATTAAAGAAGTCAAATGATGCTTTGTAATGCTTTCATTTACTGTGTAATACATCTGTGCATTTAAAAGACCTACAAATGTCTTACTCTCCCATAAATAGATTTATTCTGTCTAACAGAGAGCACTGATACAGACCAGGCTAAATGCACTCATTCAAAACCATGACTTCCCCAAACCTCTAACGTCAATAGTTCTAGGAACTGTGCACAAAACATTTGTGTTTACATTTGCTTTACAATACATGGAAGCTATAGCGTTACATTTTTGAAAAGAAAAGTGATTGGCCAATCACGGAGCACTGGGTCAGCTGGCCAATCAGAGCACTCTGGGCTTTTAGGAAGTAGGAGTTTTGAAGAAACCAGAATGTTTCAGACAGACTGAAAGTAGGCGATGCTGAAATAATGTACAGTATGTAAAACAAACAAACAAACAAACATGCTAGCCTATTATAATGCACCCAAAAAACTAAATAACATTATTTTAAAATAGCATCATATGGCCTCTTTAAGATCTGCATAGAGCAGAACTGCATGTGTCTTTATAGAGATGGCAATCCCATAATATACTGCAATATGCTCAGTGGAAAAATCTCATACCAAAGCCGCCGATATAAATATAATGCATGGTAAAAAAAAAAAGCTAAAAATAATTCCATTTTAACACTGATTATCATAGACAAAACTTGCATCATGCATGGCTTGTAAAATGCAGATGCAACTGATACTACACAAATAACAGGCCATATCATCAACAAGCCAAATAGTTTTTAAATGCTTGGTTTATTTTTGTTACTCAGTGCTGATGTGAAGCTTTCATCCCGTGCAGGAGCACTTAAAGGACGTACCTCTCCCATTCGGCTTTTCCCCTTGAGGTCAGCCAGCTCATCCCTGAGCTCATCTCTCTCAATCCTAATGCAATCAAAGTATTCTTTCTGTCTCTCTAAGGCCTGGCCACACGCAGGGCAGGAAAAGAGAGAGGAGTGAAGAGAACAGTAGGCAAAGAAACAGCAGCAAACACACACAATGAAAAATACTGCAGTTAGTGCTGGACAATATAGCTAGCTAGTTAAATAAATAAATAAATAAATAAATAAATAAATAAATAAATAAATAGTGCATTTATGTTTTTATTTATTTAGTTAGCTAAATAAATAAATAAATAAATAAATATATAGTGCAAATATGTTTTTATTTATATATAAGCAGTATTTATATTTATGTAAAATATATTTTTTATAATTTATGTAAGTGTATGTATATGTATTATAGTTTATATATATATATATATATATATATATATATATATATATATATATATCAGTTTTTAATCATTAGAAGATGTTAATAAATTCTTACTAAATAAAATATACTAAAAGTTAGTATAATCAATAATTCTTTAACTTTTTAATAAAGTACAGGTCAAAATAAGCTATTTTATTTTTGCATATTATTTCACCTTTTTAAAATTATTTGGTGATAATATTTTACAAATTAGATGTATTTAATGTATATAAATAATGTATACTAAATGTAAAAATGTCTTAATGCAAATTCTGTAAGTTTTAAATTGATTCATTAAAATCAACCATGCTGATTTAAAGAAATTATGAGCTCATTACATTTTTTTATTTCATGAAACTAGTCTAATGATGTGATCTTAAATAATAATAATAATAATTTAAATTATGATTAACCATCACAAATATTTCATATATTGCCCAGCCCTAGCTTTAGTCACAGATAACAGGATGAAAATAGGATCAAGTTGACAGATGAACAGGATGTGAAGGAGTGAGAAAATTTGCTTGCTTTTTTGCATCTTCAGAAGTTATTAATTTTCATGCAGAAGTGAGTATATAAAAAATAAAACCATTTTTTTTTTCAAACCGGATGTTATGTATGGACCATGCACACAGCTGAGTTTCATGGGATACCAGCAGAGGGCAGCATGCATTTACAATTACACAAACTGCCAAATTCTGTGGTGACTGCTTTGCAAATTATGTTAATAAATCTATTTGTACACAAATCATTTTATTAAAAAAGTATTTTTGAGTATTTTGTTTTAATGACACCCTATGGAAAAATGGTCAACCATGCGGTTACGATACTAGTTAAAGGGTAACAATGGAGTAACTATATACATAACATCACTTTGTTTGTAAAGAAATCACACTGCCTTAGCAAAATGAAAGTTAATAGATGGCTAAGAGATGCACAAACATTTAAAGTGATCCGTGTTTCCACCCTCAATCCAAACAGCATTCACTATCCTACCCCAATCTTTTTGTCCTTCCAGTTAACAGTTTCCTGGAGGTCAAACACCTCTCTCGTAAGGGTATCTAGCTTTTGCTGAATTTTCTGGTTCTCCTGGGGTTTGGGTTTAATAAAGCAGAAGAGGAAAACAGAGCAGAGATTCAAAATAGACACAGCAAAGAAGACATGAAGGAAGATACGGGGGGACATGTGAAGGAAGAAAACCGGAAGATCTCACTGGACGAGAGTGAATGATATGAACTTCATCCATGAAGAATGAAACAAACAGCAATTTTTACTCACAAAGATAATAATTTTGAATAATCTTTAACTTGATTATTCTGCAAAAGCTTTTAAATCAGAGAGTCTAATGTAAACTTTTCTGGTGGGTCGATAATATAATTTCTGTTCTGGCTTTACCTCAATGAGTTCATCTCTCTGACGCATGCCCTCTTTCAGCTCCTCTTGTTTGTGCTGTAGGACTGTACATGTGTGTTTCTGTCGCTCTAACTCCTGTCGATCACAAGAACAAGAATAGATTTACATCATAATCTAGCAAAGCTTCCAACGTCTATTAAATACAGCGGGGAAATAAGTATTGAACACGTCACCATTTTTCTATATATATATATATTTTTTAAACTGAAACATATACATATATATATATATATATATATATATACACACACACATATAAAACTTATGCAATCTGCACAATTTGGGAGTGGTTCTCCCCAAGGGGTTCAAAGAGAACATTTATTAATATGAACTTTTTAGATACAAATGCGTACTATTTTAAGGTACCGACCCAGCTTTAGTACAATTTGTGTATGATAATGTGTAGACATGCACAATATTCTTATTTTTTTAATTTTATTTTTTTAAAGGAATAATCATTTATGCAGTCGTGCATGTGTTTTGACAGGTGATTTGATGCTTCCCAAAAGTTGCAGACACCTTTACTGATATCAAAATGCTTTTTTGATGCAAAACCCAAATTTAAACAGCCAGTTATTCCTTACGCCGATTAAGAAACTTGAATAAGCCTAGGCTATTATAATAAAGAAAATCCACTCTAAAAGTAAAACTAAATAAATTGCTAAATACTCTTGACACATGAAAGTGTAAAGTATACAGCCCACAACAAAGGTGGAAAGTTATTGCGTATCATATTTAACACACCGTTTACTGCGAATTTGATGTAATTTTGCTCACATGGATAATTGAATACTAATCAGACGATGACATTACGCTGCTGTGCTCTCAGCCAATCGTTGGATTTTTTATCATGATTTCGTGAATCGACAGATCTGTCCTTTACAACACATGCAGCGATCTCAGATCAGTTCATCCAGACATTTTAATCTGATTCGCGAACTTGTTTGAAGAACCAAATTAGCCAGAAACCAGTTATCAAGATTAAAAGATCCAGGATCTGTCAAATCATCTTAGATCATTTAAGCGAGGTGCGAAGAACGGACTCCAGGTTCAATTCCATGTCAACAGCTCTTTTAGAAATATTATTCCCAGGACAAAAACATGACGTGTTCAATACTTATTTCTCCCACTGTATATCAGAAATGTTCTTGCACTTTTGATCAGTTAGGTCTATGCATTGTGGTAACAACAAGATATACCATACAATGCTCTATTTATTAGATTAATAATCTCAAAATGAATCATTTTTTGTAGTAATGTACACATATAACACAAGCACCTTTGATTTGTCCTCCGTTTCCCTGCGCAGCTCGGACATTTGCTCTTCCATCTCCTCAATGACATCTTTGAGTGTGTCCACTTGGTAAATGAGGTTTGCTTTTTCATTGTCTAACTGGGCATTGGAAACCATGGCCTTCTTGTACTTCTCCTCCACTTCTGACAGAGATTCCTGATGGAAGGAGAGGAAATATCCTTGCTATGAAAAGCACTGGTAGAGCTTAATATGCTACAAAATCACTACAAAACTTGACAGGCAATAAAACAAAACACACACTGACCACTGCATTAAAAATTAGATAAAACTGAAGTGCAGGTAAAAACTGAAAAAGCAAAAGTGTAATCCATCCAAATGTGTAGACATTTTTAAAGTCAACATAACGTCAAAATTGACTCAGCTAATACACATTCCTGATCTTACTGTGCTTTTATAATACAAGGCTTGACAGTGTAATTCTTTCTAAATAGGAAATAACTTGCTCCTCCTGTACAGTTCCTTTGCTCCAATCACCTGTTCTGTACATCACCGTTCAAAGGTTGAGGCTGATAAGATTCTGAAGGAGATTTCTCGAATTTCTATTGAATTAAAACCACACAAAAAAGTGAACATCACTGTAGTTTGAAATAACTTCTATTAAATACAATATATACATTTTCCTGTGATGATTGAGGCATCTTTACATGTTCATTTATTGCTCTAGTGCAGTGCGTTTCAAGCCTTAACAGTGACAGTGACCTGTTTCTGTTCTCTTGAACCATATATCAAATGATTTACATAAAAGTAAGTCAAGCTTATATAGATAATATATACTGACAGATGAGGCCAAAAGGCATGGGAGCAAGACTAGGAAGGATAAAATAAGGAGGGTTGTGGTTGTGTGCTGATGCCATATTCCACCTTTCTCAAGTCTTGCGCCCGATGACATGATGACTGAGAACCTGAGCTCTAGAAATATTATATTAACATTAACATTATTATACTATATTATATATATTATATTATGTACTATATTATATTATATTTAAAACAGCTTAATATGTGCTTGTAGACACCATCTTATTAGATGGTGTCTTGATTAATAGAGTTCAACTTTCTTCATAACATTATAACTGTCTTTACTTTCATATTTTGACCAATTTGATTCATCCTTGCTTCGAAAGAATTTATTTCTTAAAAATCTTACTGAGTAATTGCTTTATATTTATTTATTTCACTTTTCTTTTTTTTTTTCACGTTTGCGTTCATATCTCCAAAAAATGAGAAATAAGAAATATAAAAGCAATTACTCAACGAGTGTGGATCATGACCTTTCTGGCCTTTCAATGAGTGTGGATCATGACCTTTTGAATTATTCTTTTTATAAAATTAATACACGAAAATCAAATAATGCAGGAGCGCAGTGCATACTTCACTATTAAAAATCTTACTGACCACAAACCTTTGAACAGTAGCATGTGCTAAAGGGATAGTTTAATTGTATATAAAACAGGACTACCTCTAATAAAACAGATCAGAACAAGGGGTAAAATACTGCAAATTGTCCAAACAGTAATATGATCTGAGACCACAAACCTTTGACTGACCACAATCTCACTGATCACAAACTTGTTTTGCTTTGAGTTATTCTTTCTTTAACTCTTTCTTTCTTTATTCAACTCTATCTTTCAACTATTTCTTTCTTTATTCAACTCATTCTTTATTCAACTCTTC
>CAIGQV010003909.1:6566744-6584739 GCA_903798115.1 Danio jaintianensis | reverse complement strand
AACCACTCGTCTGGCGCTGAAGCCATGCTTCGTCTGCGTTAATAAACAGTATCGTTGCATAACCTTCATTGATAAAATCAGTAATAGCGAAACTGTGCATATTATTATTATTACTACTATAAAAAGTATATTACTGGACTAAGTCAGTATAACTTAGGCAGTAATGCAAAGTAATAAATAAGTGAATAAATATTCCATTTATCACTTTCCCTTTTTTTATCTGGCCATTTTAAACTTGAACTTGCTGAATCGCGCCTAACGTTATATTCTAACAGAAATGCAATACTTTGCAACATAACGGAAATTTCAGTGCGTGACGTCACGTACTACCGCCGGTGGCATGCACAACCGTGACGTGACGCGGTTGTCTCGGTGACCGTCACAGCCCTAGTTGTGGCCTGTATTTATTTTTAATGTACGTGAGTGCCGTAAAGGTGTCAGAAAGTTTAACCTGGTGCCATAAAATCAATGTGCTGTGTCTATAATATAACGTAATCACCTCAGGGGTTGCAAAAAATCAAAAATCAAAAGGCTGATGGATGTTGATTGCATGTTGTTTTTTTTTAAAAATGTAACTGTTAACTACTATTTTGTTCCTCAGTTGGTTATGGATAAAATATGGTGATTCTAATAGTTTAATAAAGTAAATTTTAATTTTTGGAAATCACCAAGCGACCCCCATCACTGTCCCGCGACCCACCAGGGGGTCCCGACCCCCACTTTGGGAACCACTGTTCTAGACAAGTAAAAAGTGTTGTTTTGTTTTCAGAACTAAGTCAAAAAGTTAAATAATCTGCTAGTGGGGTAAGTAAAATAAACTTATTTTAAACTGAAAACAAGACTATTTTACTTACCCCACTGGCAGACTATTTTGCTCGTTTTAAGAAAAAAATAAATTAATTAGACTTATTATTTCTGAAAACGGGCTGCACGGTGGCGCAGTGGGTGGCACGTTCACCTCACAGCAAGAAGGTTGCTGGTTTGAGCCTCGGCTGGGTCAGTTGGCGTTTCTGCGTGGAGTTTGCATGTTCTCCCCGTGTTTGCGTGGGTTTCCTCCGGGTGCTCCGGTTTCCCCCACAAGTCCAAAGACATGCAGTACAGGTGAATTGGGTAGGCTAAATTGTCAATAGTGTATGTGTGTGAATGAGTGTGTATGGATGTTTCCCAGTGATGGGTTGCAGCTGGAAGGGCATCCGCTGCGTAAAACATATGCTGGATAAGTTGGAGGTTCATTCCGCTGTGGCGACCCCAGATTAATAAAGGGACTAAGCCGAAAAGACAATGAATGAATAAATTATTGAAAACTACATTTTTTACTTGTCTAAAAATGCTTCTTGATTTAGGAATGCGTAGATATTTGGACTAGAAACAAGACAAAAACTGAAAGTAAGAAAAGCATTTTTTGCAATGAAAGTCAATAAATGTGGTGTAATTACCCTTAATTCGCTAATAGAGGCCTCTGAATCCATAACGACACTTCCAGCATCTCCACTGCCTCTTCTGGAAGAGCTGCCTCCTAATGACGCCAGAGCAGCAGCGGAGAGAGCCGGTGTAGCACATCGAGAGGATGGCTGGAGGATACAGAGCATAAAACAATCAATAAAAGCAGTTTAACAACCTTAAGACCTACTGCGCAAATAAATGTGAAGATATATATACAGTTGAAGTCAAAATTATTAGCCCTTCCTGTGAATTTGTTTTTCTTTTTCAAATACTTCCCAAAGGGATTTTTCACAGTATTTCCTATAACATTTGTTCCTCTGAAGAAAGTCTTATTTGTTTTATATTGGCTACAATAAAAGCGGTTTTAAATTTTTAAAATCATTTTAAGGTCAATATTATTAGTCCCCTTAAGCAGTATTTTTTTTGATTGTCTACAGAACAAACCATCGTTATACAATGACTTGCCTAATTACCCTATCCTGCCTAGTTAACCTAGTTAAGTCTTTAAATGTCACTAAGCTGAATATTAGTTTCTTGAAAAATATATAGTAAAATATTATGTACTGTCATCATGGCAAAGATAAAAGAAATGAGTTATTAGAAATGAGTTATTAAAACTATTATGTTTAGAAATGTGTTGAAAAAATCTTCTTTCCGTTAAACAGAAATTGGAAAAATAAATATACAGAGGGGCTAATAATTCAGGAGGGCTAATAATTCAATTACTTCAACTGTAAGTGTGATTCAAGAGTACAGAAACTTTAAGTATTGCTGTTTTTTGATATTTAAAGGTTCATGAACCCCCTCCACTCTTTCAGTTCAAGTCTACCGCAGAATTTGTAATTATAAAAAAAGCTACTTTAATGGGCGTGGAGCGCTGTGAACAGACGGTAGGGGAGTGGTTGTGATGGGGGAAAGCAAGAAAGAAATAGGAGAGTGAGCAACTGTCATCTGTCAGTGGTGCATACTGACTCAGACTAGTAAACCAGAGGTAAAACGTGAGATTTTTAAATCTAAAGAGTGATTATTTTAAAATTTAGACACACATATACATAGTGTGGAGGGACAGAAAAGTCCTTAAGCACTGGAGCATTTGAAAGTTGTATCTGTCAGCATTTAAATGCCATCAATCCACTGATGGATCAGCTGATCACAGCTTTTAAATGCTCAAGTGTCCATCTAAACTCTCTTGTAAACCAATGATCATTAGAGCCAATCACAGCCACATCTGGTGAGCATGTGAACACAATGACCAATCAGCAGTGCTCAAGAGTCCACTCAGCAGTGCTCAAAATGCAAGTGGGAAATGCAACTATTGAAACATTTTTTATATATTAGTAGACTCGTAGAAGCTGGTACTTCTGACGTCAACACCTACTATGTGGTCTCACAGCTTGACCGAATATTTCAGAAGCAGGTTTTCTTATAGGACAAGAAAACTCATAAATAATAATAAGACACTGACACGTCATAGAATAATTGCAGTTCTATGCTACGACATACCAGTGACACCACACCATATAATTTTAACCTGGGAAGATAGAATTAGGGGGAAAAGCTCAAAATTAGCCAGTTGTTCCATTCAATTAAAGCTAACAGATGCTAATCTAGTTTTAATTGTTGTTCCACACATAACTCTGCGTTATGTTAAAATCTCAGTGTTTCATGATCATTTAAAGGAATTAATTGCATATTAAGCCTAAACTAAAAAACAGATAATACATCACTCAAGGTGGTGCTAAAGATTGACTAAAATCAAATGACAAACTAACTTTCACCACTCGAGATGAGAAAATCTTCATTTGGGGCTTAATTATGGCTCAATTAGGGGTCAGAATATAATCTGCAAGAGGAAATTGAAAATAATCTCTCTTCCTCTTACCCGGCTGTAGTCTGTAAACTGCTTGTCACTTTTCCCATCGAGCTGTAAAAGAAGAAAACACCATTAGACTCATGGGTTGCAAAAAAGTAATATATACTCAACACAATTTGAATGGCCATTAACTGGGTTTTGTCTTCACCTTAAACTAGGAAAAAAGAAAAAGGTTAGTGGGATGTGATTTGCTATCGTTCCAGAAACTTGTTTAAGCACACATTATGCCACATAACCCATAAAATTTTAACAAAAACAATCAGAGTCAATATACTGACCAAAGATTATACTGTACGAAACCACTGATGAGTTACACACACACAAAACACACACAATAGTGCTAATGGTTAGATGATTGCATACACTATTTTGGGCTTAAAACAGTCCAGAGCTGATTCACTTGTAGCTGAAATAAAACAAATATATGTGAAATGTGAACAGTTTCAAATATGAAGCATATTTGGTCATTAAATAAAACGAATATAAACAGTCACCAGTAATGTTAACCTTTTCAGAAACTTTCACAGAGTATCAAGCCATGCAGTAGTAAAGGACCTTTATAACCAAACTATAACCATCTAGTACACTTGAGTGCATGGTTGACATCGGTTAATACTTCATGCATGTCTCGACTTACACTGTCCAGGTCTGGGATGCTCAGATCATCAAGATCAGAGACAACACTGCCTCTGCGATTAGAGCGGCTGAAATAATCAGCAGCCGTTTCGGAGATATCAGAGAAATCAGACAACTACACAGTACACACAGACAGACAAAAAAAATGACACAGAGAAAGGAAAAAATTTGTTGTTTTTTTAATGATATATTATTGTTTTAATGAAAACCGAATATGTGGTTGTGTTGTCTAAACATGCGGTCAAATTCTATTCTGGCTCACCACACTATCCCTTCTCCCACGTCGACTCTGGGACACAGTACTGGCTGAGTCATCATCAGAAGATGACTACAAGGTTTAAAAGAGGGTGAAAAGGAAGAAAAACTGATTGCACAGGAAGAAAACCCATCTAAAATCCATCTGTCAAAACTGTTAAGCAGAACACGCTATCATTTTAATTGCACTCCATTTGTATTAGTGACAAGTCATCAAACAAGGTCTGCTTAAGATGTTTAGACAAATGCACCACAAGAAAAACAAAGACATCGACTGCATTCCTGCTCTACCTTCAGAAAACAAACTATCAAAACAAAGCTTTTATTCTGTCAGATTATGCCGTGAATTCAGTGAAAAATACATTTGAAAACAATTCTGGACATACATTCAACATGCTGTCTTTATCCTATGACCCAGATGGTCTTTGATCAATCACAGGCCAAAAACAAATGACATAAAAAAAATAATTTATAAATTAAGAGGTGCAACCACAAACAACAGCTTTCTAGCTACTCACAAGTACTTTACCTTCAGTCATTTAGAAAACGCTTTTATCTCAAGCAACTTAAAATGAGGAAGGCATAAAGCAATTAATCGTAAGGACACAGCACTCACATCAATTGCTACTAATACAAAGCTTCTGATTTTAAAAAAATACTAGCTAGAGCAGGTCAGAAATAAGAAGTTTAAAAAGAATAAGAGAAGTTTTTTTGTAAGTATTTACAGATAAAAAGAGCCAGAAGTCTTTTATTTCACTCTCTATTGCTAACCTTTTAAATTCAGCCTTACAGGATAGAGGCTTATAATAATTTTTTCAAAACATTTACAAAATGCAATGTGTTATCATGAGGTGGTTGAATCACAGAGTGATAAGTCATTTAAATGGTTGATGGAGAAAAAAAGTCCACCAAGAATTCATAATGACATTCTTGTTCTCAATATACACACTATTGTTTAAAATTTTAAGCAAGCTTTGTCAGTAAAGTTATGTTTTGTACTATTTAGGGCTGCACAACATACGGTTTCAGCATCGATATCGCAATGTGCGCATCTGCAATAGTCACATCGCAAGATATGCAATGTTGAGTCTGAATTATAGTTGACCAGGAGCTACAGAACACGTGATTTGTAGAGTCACAGCTACGTTTAACCATAATAGAATGAAGGTTTATAATTTGCATGTGTTTTTAAGAACTTTGAGCATTTTAAGAGAGTTTAGAACATTTGGGCACAAAAAATTATGATGTTTGGATGTGTAACAAAGATTTATAGTATTTAATTATTTATACAGCAGGCGGCGCGGTGGCGCAGTGGCTAGCGCTGTCGCCTTACAGCAAGAAGGTCGCTGATTCGAGCCTCGGCTGGGTCAGTTGGCATTTCTGTGTGGAGCTTGCATGTTCTCCCCGTGTTCGCATGGGTTTCCTGCGGGTGCTCCAGTTTCCCCCACAAGTCCAAAGACATGCTGTATAGGTGAATTGGGTAAGCCAAATTGTCAGTAGTGTATGTATGTGTGTGTGAATGAGAGTGTATGGGTGTTTCCCAGTGATGGGTTGCAGCTGGAAGGGCATCCGCTGCGTAAAAAATATGCTGGATAAGTTGGCGGTTCATTCCACTGTGGCGACCCCTGATTAATAAAGGGACTAAGCCGAAAAGAAAATGAATGAATGAATGAATGAATGAATGAATGAATGATTTATACAGAATTTATACGGTTTATGCAAAAAAATAAATTCTTACTTAGGATTTTTGTCTTCTTCTAGTCCAAATAATTTCTACATTTCAAAGTGAAAACAAGATTTTACTTAAGCGGATGAAATGAGATGAGATCATTTTGCTTGTTTTAAGGAAAAACTAGGTAAAAACAAAACAATATTTTTTACTTGATCTACAACTTTTTAGATATTTGGACTAGAAACAAGACAAAGCAATGTAAAAAAAAAAGCATTTTTTGCCTCGTGATTATTCAATTTGTGTACTTGAATACTGTTAGACTCCCAAGAAATCCGTCAAATAGAGCTATTCAAACCATCTTGTGAAATAGATAATTCATATCGCAGAAAAATAAAACATTGCAATATCAGATTTTTCCAATATCGTGCAGCCCTAGTACAATTTTTTTTATATATTTTTCAAATTTTTATGCACAAAATACAAATAAATAAAATCTCACCAACTACAATACTTTTAGCAGCGGTATAGATCTCAGTTACTGCTTCACTGTAGGTTTTTGAAGTGTTTACTTTCACAGCCATTAAGTTCAATCCCTTAGAAATGCAATGGCACACCTCTCCTCAACATGCCACGCAATTTGAGATGTCATTCATGATCACCGAAGTACAAACAATGAAGGATGAGTTTCACACTGAAGTTCAATACCTGTAGTTAGACTAAAGGAAGTATCTGCGTTCCAAAAGGCAAATTGCCTGAATGAATGCATAATTCAGAAAAACACAGAATCAACGCTGGCATGCGCAGCTGCCGTGTAACATGCTGCAGCTCTGGACACATGCGACGCTCACCACGGGGCTACTGCGGGTAGAACTGGCACCAGAAGAATACCAGCTGCATTCAGAGGGCTGCGGGGAACAACACTAACCACTGAGCTAACAATGCTCCATGCATAAGATATCATTATTATTACTAGGGATCCACAATAATATCGGAGTGCTTGATAAATCGGCCAATAACTATTTGAAATTTAAATTTCGGTATCTGCTCGATACAGAAAATTATATCGATATGTCTTTGCAATAATATGATGATTTGAGAGTTTATTGCCATATCAGCTTCTCTGGCTATTTCATGGCAAAAAACAAACAAACAGATTGTAATAAAAATGTACAAACATTTTAGAAATATAGGTTCATTCTATAATAAAAAAGGTTTATAATGGGGAAAAAAGACATCATCAGTAATAAGACATAAATTAAGCTAAAAATTTACAATAGTACAATTAAGGTTTACTTTTGATAAAACTTCTACCATTTTTTATTTCAATTAAACAATTTCCTTTAAAGTCTCTCCAGATAAAAATTTGTCTGATAACATTCAAAATAGGGTACTCCATAGCATACATTTAACAGTTTGTTTGCTATTGCAATATTGATATTTTGGAGCAACTTCTGCTTTGAGTAAATGTCCACGAGTAAGTCTTGTGTGTCCAATACGGCATCTTGATTAAACAGCCTCATCATGTCTTGAGTTAAAAGAATAGTTTTATTTTGTTAATACTTAGGGCAGGATTTCGAAAAGTAAATTTTTTTGAATATGATGAGTTGACTGTGAGCATGCAGTTACTCACTTGTCTACCAGAGTGCTAGCAGCAGTAAGATCAGGTTAGTAATCTGCTCATTCTTAAGCTGATTTTTTTACCTGAATGGTGGTTTACTGTTTTGTATTGCTGACTTACAATATCTGTCAGAAAGTTAACTATTAACAAACAGTAGTCTAGTGCATGCAGCAGCCTCTGTAGCCCTAACAGCATCTCCCAAGTTCTAATGACCACTTCAAATGTCAAATATTGCACTGTAAAATCTTATTCTTTACAACATCTGTCCCCTGCAGCATCCAACAGGTTCTAGTGCCTGCCCCGTAAGAAATTGTATTTATTCGGGGGCTCCTGAATAAAGTGTTAATAAATCAATAACAAATTAATAAACCCTAATAAGAATTCAAATCAAATACAAACTTTTTTTGTTATAGTTCTATTTAGGAATTAAGAATTCAATGTGTCAAATGCACAAATGAAATTTGATTTGATTAAATCAGTTTAAATCAGCAACAGTTTATCATAAATAATAATCATACACTAGCCCAAAAACAAAAGAAATGGGCAAAAAATGTAAAAGTTTAAAGGGAGTTTAAAAATATTGGCGTATCGGATATAGGCAATAAATTCAAAATCGTGCATCCCTGATTATTTTTGCATATACTGATGCGTTACTTACAGCTTTGGAACTATATGAGCCATACAGACCATCATCACATATGGAGGCCTGTGAATACAGATCTTGCCATTTTAAAATGAACAGATGACAAAGAGGCTTATAAAACAACACAGTTCTTTACATGTGATCAGTGGGGTTTAATCACATGTGAGGAAAATCAGACTAACCACACTATAGCTGCGCGTCAGGCCTGCAGAACTGCTGCTGGATGGAACCTGAGAAGGTCAAACAATAAGCAATAGCTGTCAGATTTCTCCACTAAACCAAACTGATGATCACTTTTAAAACCAATGGAAGAGCCTACACTGGAATCAAAACCTTGACAAGACCAATTAACTACTTCCGTTTCATATCATAATTAGCAAGTACAAATTTGCTAGTGTTAAAAATACAGAAAGGAAGCTGACAAACCCGTGGTGTATAAGTAGAGGCGGTAGAAGGAGGAGGTTTGGAGTTCTTTAAGCTTGTGTAGTTTCTTTGGTCGTGATACAGTCCAGTCTAAGGAAATGGTGCAAAGCAATGGAAATGAACACATATTTGACAGAAATGTCAAAAATCGAAAATATTATGTTCTAAATCAGGATAAACGTGATCAAGTCGAGAAGGAAGCAGCATTTGAATGCAGAATTTTGATCAGCACTGACCAGAAGGTCCTTTTTGGAGCTACTGCCAACAGTTTTTTTGTGAAGATCATTATATACAGAGCTCTGAAAGAGAAGAACATACATTTGTAAAGCTTCTTCTAACTTTCTAAACCAAGGAATCTAGTAGGGCTACAATTTAACTTCAACACTTTTGATATAAATTGTGTTTACTATTTTTAATTATTTGTTGTTGTTGTTGTTGTTGTTGTTGTTTTAAATCACAGCAAGCCCATAAAACTTCCCTTCAAACTTCTATTGTCATTTACATGCTATTTTCTTTACAAGTTTGGGAAGATGTTAGAATATGTGGTATTCTCAAATGCATGTTACAAAACTAAAATCAAAGCACAACTTTGAACTGATCTGAGACACTGAAAACACCAGATCATGAGCAGGGCCAGACAGAATCTGCTGACTTTTTTTTTTGCACACAATTTAAAAAAAAAAAAAAAAAAAAGAAGATATTTTTAAAGTGTTGGAGCTGAAAACCTAACAGATAAAAATAGCACATTTATTTTAAAAAATCTAAATCCAATTAGGACCACTTTTTGGTAAACAAAGCTACAGTGGTTCTCTCATATTATACATCCACTAAAAGGCAGAACATTTTAATTGACAAATTGTATTGTACACTACCTGACAAAAGTCTTGTCCTCGATCCCAGTTGTAAGAGCAACAAATAATAACTCGACTTCTAGTTGATCATTTGGAAAAGTGGCAGAAGGTACATTTGTCCGATGAATCATCTGTTGAATTGCATCACAATTATTACAAAAACTGCAGAAGACCTATTGGAACCCGCATGAACCCAAGATTCTCACAATATCAGTCAAGTTTGGTGAAGGAAAAATCATGGTTTGGGGTTACATTCAGTACGGTGGCATGTGAGAGATCTGCAGACTGGATGGCAACATCAACAGCCTGAAGTATCAAGATATTTGTGCTGCCCATTACATTACAAACCACAGGAGAGGGCAAATTCTTCAGCAGGATAGTGCTCCTTGTATGGATGCAGTCGTCCAAGCTCATGGCAGTCAATATCACACAATATTAATTATTTTCCCACTGCACCATGACTTTATATTCTATACTGTGCATTATTTCTGTTAAGTGACAAGACTTTTGTCTAAGCAAAGTCAGACATTACTGCCCTAATTAAATAATTAAAAATCAAGGCATGATCATATTTTATTTTGGTAAAATAAGCATAATCTAGTGGCCTTTGCCTTTTATATAAGCCACTTCTGATACCAAATGATCAACTAGAAGTCAAGTTATTATTTGTTGTTCCTAAAACTTGGATAGGTGACAAGACTTTTGTCAGGTAGTGTACATAACACATTTAAACATATGCATATTGTTCAATAATAATAATAATATAACTATTAAATATAACTGAAATGAATATAAAAACTGATTAAACATATATTTACACACATTTACATAATTAAATAGATAAAACTGAATGATGGGCTAAAAAAAACTCAGATTCCATGTGGGCCTAACCTAGTCATGACATCTTTGTACATGCACAATAAACAGTGCAAAGCTTCACTCCTACAATGAGTAAAATATAAAGCAAATATATTAATTTTATTATATCAGTCTTTGCGATTTAATAATTGAACTAAGCCATAATCACAATTTAATATCATTTCAATTAATCATGCAGTCCTTTAATCTAGTCATAGATATACAAGGCTAGGCATTAACAGGACAATGCTAGACAGAACAAAGATCCCAGACCTGGCCATCTACCCTTACATAAATCAAACTAGAAAATCCACCACTACCGACAATCAATCAATGGAGAACATACACAAACCATCACAGATACATACAGTGGAGAGGGAGCTCTTCAAAGAGGAACTACCGGAGACACCAGACTGCAGAGAAAACAGCAGTCACAATCAATTCTGAATATGACATGAAGCAATCCATGCTGTAGAAATTCCGTATGCACTAATAAGAGAGCGATACATCAGTTCACACCAAAGACCCTTTTGTGTTAGTGCCACAAGTCACTGAGTCAGTGCGGTTAGGCTTCATTTATAGAAAACCACTCAACATTGCTAGTCATCAATAGCAAACAGTCTCACAGCAACTAGAAACAATTTTATGGTTTTGCCACATACTGTAAGTATAATATAAACTTGTACCTCATTTTCACTCCTGCACATCATCAACCTATGCATGCTTTTTTCATACGAATGAGTTTGTACAAATTTATACAAATTAGCCACCAAGCCTATTAAATCTGCACATAAAGTTCACATATAACAATGGTGAACAAACCTGCATGCAAGCAAACCCAAGTATTTCTACATTTTCCATATAATTAGCTTTAGAATTAGAATATCTTTAAAACACAAACGTTTTAAATTACACAGACAAGCTTTTTGTGGTCAAGACGTCACTCTAAAACAGCAAACAATATCAGTATGTGCATTAGCCTAAATTAGCAGATCATTACAGTCAACAAAATTATGTTGCCAAAATACACACAAAGTACAGCGCCTTACAAAACACACACAGTAACGTACCACCACGTCTCTTCTCCTGGAAGAATTAACCCGACTAGAGCGATGAGAACTGCTCAAGTCTCGTAAAGATGATGAGTTTGACTTTAAAAGTAGAAAGAAATGAACATTCACTTTCAAATTTCAATGTAATGTTGAAGCCGTGTAGTATGTAAAATGCAGAAAACAACATCTCTCATTCACTTAATGACCTACTTTACATTTGTTTGTGATCACTTGATAAATAGCAAATCAAGTACTATCTACTAAACTACTAACAAGTACCAATATTATACAATTATTATCCTTAATGTTCAAATTAAGCCCTTGCAGACATATTTTACTTAATACAAAAGTGAGTATTATATCTCAATGAGAAAAATGAGGTATGAATTTCATACAGAATCACACACCCTGTAACTTCCAACACTCCGGACAGACGCAGTGTCATCATTTAATCCCTGTTGATGAGAAATTAGGACAAAGGGAAGAAATAAGAAAAAAGACAAGAGGAGAAAGAACAAGAGGCATGCTGCAAAATACAAACCCGTCGATTGTGACTACTGGAATGATGACCATGACGGGCCTTTTCTGTATCGGCCTGAGATGAAGGAAATGAAGGATATGAAGTACGCTGCATGTTTTAGACTGTGTTAGTTTTAGTCTTCACCAGCATTCCCAAACAAATGCTAAACACACTTTACATGCTGATAGTCTGCCACGATAAGACCTGTTCAAATGACATAGCAAACATACAAGCTTATTTGCAGCAATATGACAATAGGGGCTGGGTACTATAGTCAAAACATATGTTGGTATTTATGGAGTTTTAAGTAGTTAACATGTAATAATAATACAGTGTATAAATCAATGCATATTCTCCTTAATGTTTTTTTAAATGAATGATCATTAAAATGTATTTTCATTCATTCATTCATTCTTTTTCCTTCGGCTTAGTCCCTATTCATCAGGGGTCACCACAGCGGAATAAACAGCCAACTTATCTAGCATATGTTTTACACAGCGGATGCCCTTCCAGCTGCAACCCAGTACTGGGAAACACCCATACACACTCATTTACACACATACACTATGGACAATTTAGTTTATTTCATTCACCTATACCGCATGTCTTTGGACTGTAGGGAAAACCGGAGCACCCGGAGGAAAACCCACACCAACACGGGGAAAACATGCAAACTCCACACAGAAATGCCAACTGACCCAGCAGGATCTCGAACCAGCGACCTTCTTGCTGTGAGGCGACAATGCTAACCACTGAGCCACCTTGTCCCCCCCAAAATGCATTTTGTAATATAAAATTTAATTAAATAAAAAAATAATAAAATAAAATCTGTAAAATATTAATAAAACAAAAATCATAGCTGATACTAAAAAATTTCTAAAGTTTTTTTTTCAATGTCAATGTTAAGTATGTACTGTAGTTACTTTACAATAAGTATAATTATTTTGTAGTATTACCAATAAATAGCAAAAACGCATTAAAATACATTAAGTGTGCCAGCAAATACATCAAGAATAAATCCACCAGCCCCCTAAAGCCTATATCTATGTTAGTTAGTTTGTATGCAGTTAAATTAAAACATTCTTATACGTCTTTTTATCAGTTTAATGTTTATAATAGACATACACATGAACAACACTAAAGCAAACCGATCATGTGGAAACAATTCTCCCCAAAAAAACTAATCCAAAGCTTTCCTAACAAAATACTATTTTAAACACAGCAACAGGACCACAACAGCTCCTTTATAAACTCAAAAGAGCACAAATAATATTAAAAACATGCTTGTGAGCCACACGTAAACAACTGAGTGCACGAGAATACAGCTTGCACACTCCAACCTGAAAGCTCTTTATTAGTCAAAAGCAAAAGTACATGCATGTCTAAACTGGCCTAATATTTATCATACCATCCATTGGTGGATTTGCCCCCATTTCCTGCTAGAGGAGGAGTGCTGA
Source organism: Danio jaintianensis (assembly GCA_903798115.1). Taxonomy (NCBI): domain Eukaryota; kingdom Metazoa; phylum Chordata; class Actinopteri; order Cypriniformes; family Danionidae; genus Danio; species Danio jaintianensis. Next base: position 6,571,438 of record CAIGQV010003909.1, on the reverse strand, counting down.
TGGTAAGAAAGCTGTGTGAGAGAGAAAGACAGCCACAGGACAAACACTGAGACTTCTGTTGCAATTCAATGTGACAGTGGATCATTTGGTACTTGTTTCTTGTTTCTGACAGTGGAAAAACATTTTACAAACAAACTGATGAAAAAACATATTAAAATGCAATTACACAGATTGAAAGTATGTACTAGGTAAATAAATTCTTCAAACCAGGTCTGTGAACGTACAACAACATCTACACTGAAGTACAGAAAACACAGATACAGCTAGCATGGATAACTGAATCATTCACACGTGTCTGCAAACACTGAAAACATACCGTACTGTTAAAGGCCTGTTTTCACTTACAGGCTTAGTTAGGCAGCTTACTAAATCTGGGATGTGAATCTGGAACTATTTGTAAAAGCATTCATATTGTGTCTTTTCAACAAAGTTGTTTAAAACAGACAAACACTCAGAAGATCTAAAAACATGGATCTACAGCTTTGGTCTGAGGCCCTGTTTACACTAATACGTTTTAGTTTTAAAAAACACATAAGTTTTGCTATGGTTATTCCTTCCGTCCACACTACCCCGGAGTTTTCGACCCCCGAAAAATCGCTGAAGAGGCTGTTTTCATTTTAAAACGCTGCTGCTCCGTGTCAGTGTGGATGGGGAAAATGGAGACATCTGAAAACAGAGATGTGCCTGGGGGCTTTTTCTCAATATTAAGTACACTGAACAGTTCAGACATGTACCCTTTCCTTGTAAGTTCAGACTTCGCAAGTTTGATATTGACAACAAACTCCCGAGGACACGTCGGGTAAATCTTCAAAGGGAACGGTGTACTTTATAAAGTCATTCGCATCACCTGGCTACGTTGTTTCACTATCTTAACAATAAAATGAAAATTCATTTTGATATTAACTTAACAGACACAAAAAAACAGAGCCTATAACATAACTGCCTCCTTTCATTTTCTTCGAAAAATATATAACATACCTTGTCTCATTTGCTGAATATCAGTTTTAATAATCCATAATGACGATAAATAATACAATACGTTTATACAATATAGGAAATAAAGGCAAGCAATCAGTCAAATGTGCAAAATCAGTGTACGTGGTTACATAAATGAATATATTAACTCATCTTTGCACTCATCCAAAACACGTTACCTGAGAACAAGTAATAAGTTCAAAAGACCGAAGAGTTGTTAGATAGAGACAAGATGAATTAAATATCACGTTTAACAACTATAGTAAGATGAGATCCAGCAGAAGATCCTTGATGAACTGTCTGACGTGCGCTGCTCTCACCTGGGGTTTTGTGCTCAAAGCACCCGCTGACTGCCTGGAGCTCAGATGTGCACATACGCTGCAGCGCATGCCAGAGTGTGTGTGTGGTCACGTGATGTGCGTTTTCAGCGGTGTAGTGTGGATGGAGATCTTTTGAGAATCGCTAGATGTAACGGACGTGGATGTGGATCGTTTTCGTTCTAAAATGCTGTTTTAAAACTAAAACGTATTAGTGTAAACGGGGCCTAACTGTCTTAAAACAAAGACACCCTGGAGTTCATACTTGGTATTAAGATGATGCTAAATAAAGGTGTAAAACTGGGGTCTAATGTGCTTTGAGTTCTATTTGGCTTTCATTAAGTGAATTCTCTTGCTTCGAACAGCCACAAAAGACAACCTACTCTCCATTTAATGACGTAACACTTAATTTTTGTGCAATGTGTTTAGAGAAAGTGCACCAATAAAAGATATCCATACTTTGCTGCACTAACACACTGAAAAAGATGCATGATGTTAAAACCAACTGGAAAAAGTGGCTTCCACTCAAAAGCCTAGCGAGTCTTAATGTGAAACTGAAATGGAACCTCATAAGTGATCAATTATGGCACCAAACATATTGCATCCCCATGCATCATACTAACTCAGTACACAGTGTACTGGAAACTTGATTCAATATTTCAATAAACTTTTGCATTATCCTTTTGCTAAGGTAATGATGACCCATTGCAATGCATTATGGGCGTTCCATCTCAATTAAGGGTATATGCAATGCTGGAACAGCCTTCGTATAGAAATTGCACTTATGATGCTTTTACAATGCAAGTTTTTTACTAGAAGATCAATAGAGCACAGATCCGCAGTTCAGCACACTTGAATGAAATGAACACATGGTTCTGCATTAGGCCTAAGACACATAAAAGAGGTTTAACTGCATACTATGGTGCAACTACAGCACCATTATTTAGCCAGGAATTTCAAATGCAACTTGTCTTTCAGTCTGCTCTGTAGGACTCACCTCTTTCTGCTGTCGTTCCAGTTCTTTCATCCGAATATCCCGGGCTTCTGCTCGAGCAGCTCTTTTCGCAGCAAGTCTGGCCTCCGCCTGCACAAGACAAGAAACAAAACTCATTTTAATAGCTGTAACATCAAACAATAAGAGCATCTTGTCTGGACACTTTAAATGGTATGCTAAATAAGCAATTTTTGACAGGAATCTTCAATCGCGGCTCCTTACAATTACAAACATGAAATTTTATTCAGCATGGGAGCAGTACACTAATCAAAAGCAACCGAATAATTTTACAAAAACTTATATTTTAAATACATGCATCAGGGTATTTCTGTTTATATTATACCATTTTTCAAAAGATAAATATTTGAAATACATGCATCAGGATCATGGGTGTAAATTTCATTTAACAGTGGGGGGGGGGGGACACAATACAGTCAAATTTTACTTATAAGGATATGTCCCCACAGTGAAAAACTTCGCTTCTATCATTATTATTGTTTAGGGAAGGAAAGGGGTGGGTGGGTCAGTTGGTGAGAGACGGATTTTATTTTTTACTCATTGATCTTTCGGTTGATTTGACATGCTTCTCATATACAATAAAAACAAGGAATTAAAAAAGGTTTAAATTTTTATTTAAAATTATGACACTTAAGAACAGAATAAAAATGTATTATACAAAAAAAAACAGTGGGGTCATTTCGGTCATAGCACACTGCTCATTTGGGAAATGCACAGCTAAACAATATGCTAATTGTGGCCGTTAATGTTAAGTTACCATTATGCCAAGTCGTCACAAATAAAACAATGCATGGGAAACGGCTTTGTTAGTTGCAGTGCTCTATGCAACAAGCTATTGTAAGCAAGCTAACGTTAACTAGATAAGTAATATTTTAATCGCTAATATAGCAGATTCATGGAAAATTACATCGGTAATCAGCAATTTTGCCACAACTATTTTATGAATGAGTCTGTATCAACTACATTAAAGAGAATCGCTTCATTTAAACTGAAAAAAAAACACCCTACTTACTGGAGTTCAACATTAATTGAGCCGCAGCAACACACCTGACTCATGTGTGTAGATAGGTAAGACGAACTGGGAAAGCAGGCAGAGGGCCAAAGCACTGTGAGGAAGGGGAGGGGGAACTCAACTGTTTCTAAATGCATTTTTACGCCCATGATCAGGGTATTTCTGTATATATTATAAAGTATTAAGTAGTGCAACTTTTTCAAGTTTCAATAAGACAACATTTTCATGTGCAGCAAAACGGATTTCTGAAGCATCATATAACATTGAAGACCAGATAATAAATGCAGCTTTCACAAAGCATGAGACTTCTTTCAAAACATAAATAAATAATTTAAAACTTTTAAAATCTCCTTGAGTGCATATTTTGAAATAGAGCCCTGAAATGAAACTCCCGTTTGTTTCCACTAGTTTCTCCACATTTGTTCCCATTTAATGGTGATGTGTCAAAAGACAGCAATCATAACAAAAATAGTCGTCAGAGCTACGGATAGCACACATGCTGATGATATATATATATATATACGAGCAGCTGGCTCACGGAACCCATATTCAAACCTGAGTCATGACTTGATCCCATTGGCCCTGTCTCTCTACTGTCCTATATATAAATGCCCAAAACACAGACGGCAACAATAAAAACCGAGGAACAGTCATATTTTCCATTCAGCCACAGCTGGGAAAGCAACATCAGTATAATAGATGGGTGGACAAGATATATATATATATATAAAAAGAGAAAGCACGGCCGGTTGTTGGGCATCCCTCCCTGACATTTAACTGCATGAAAGAAGACCTCTAAGAGTGACACAAATCACTGAAATGTGTGTTCTGGGAAACCACACCTGTCTTTGTAAGAGAACTTGGCAAAAATGTAGCAAATGCTTTTCATTATTTCCTTAAGTGTTTGTTTCTGTTGACATTAGGATGGCTGACGTGACTTTGGAGGGCGGGACTTGGGAAAAGAAGGGGTGTGGCTAAATTGATGGGGTGGTCTAATTCATGTCTATTCGAAATCACTCCAACCATCTTTAACCAGGTGCAAAAAACATCAAACATGATTCAGCAGCAGTGTCTAATTTAAGATAAACAGGTAAACACAACATGCTGGATGGTTCCTCGTGACACAGACACACACTTGCAGTATGACTTGTATTTCACACTTCTATTTCCTAATACCCTACTACACAGTAATTTATTACTTTACACTTCAATACAATTACATCCTGACAAAAAGGACAGTGACTTGAAAGTATGCAGCTTGACAGCAAACATTTAAACAGGGCTTATAGCAAATCTTTACACATATGGTGAGGTTAGTGAGGGTGGGTTTGGTGTGTGTGTGTGTGTGTGTGTGTGTGTGTGTGTGTGTGTGTGTGTG
>CAIGQV010003909.1:6531063-6555933 GCA_903798115.1 Danio jaintianensis | reverse complement strand
TATATGTATGTATATGTATATATATATATATATATGTATGTATATGTATATATATGTATGTATATGTATATATATATATATGTATGTATATGTATATATATATATGTATGTATATATATATATATGTATGTATATGTATATATATATATATATGTATGTGTGTTCTCTAATGGTAGTTGAATTGAGATTATTAACTAGCCACTTCTTTAAAAACGATCATAACATATTGGCAAAACGTGTATTTAAAATGCCTATTATTAACAATAACTATGGATTTAAAATGATTACAAAATGTAAATAAAACGAATAAGTTTAATCATAAAACTAAATAAAAAAAACACATTTGAATTCTATCACAATTTTATTGTTTTCCATAACATATAAATTTGGGTGTACAAATCTTTGGACCGTTATCGTAAGCTTTTTTTTATTTATTTTTTTAGATTAGCTCCAGATTTGTCATATTTTTGGTGACTAAACTAATGTATATGCACAAATATATTATTGTAAAGCGTCCTATAGAAATGATTCATTTAAAATATATATTTGTGAGGGGTGTACTCATATACGCTGAGCACTGTGTATTTAAAAAAAGGTTTATTTATATTTAGACATAAAATGTGTGCATGATACAAATTATATATAAATGTAAATATCTATTACAAATTTAATCAATAAATTTAATTATCTCTAACAAAATTGTTTCTATGTGTGTGTGTATATTGGATATATATTGGATTAATCTTTGCTTGGCACTACAATCAGAGTGCGAATTACAGGGGGGTTTGACCCCCCTAATTAATGCTTGATTCCCCTGAAGGACATCAAAACAAGATGTATGGGGGCTCAGCCCTTTAATAGTAAGAAATAGCTTTTTCTGATCTCTGATCTAGGCTATATCTTAAGTATTAATAATTAAAAATGTATAATATAAATATACATTTGATCCCCCCCTATAGCAGTTTATACCATTGTGAATGCGTAATCGCGCCAATCAATGCTAGGAAAAATATCATTCAACAGTCTGAAACTGGCAGTTCTAGAGCACCGAAAGACATCTTAAGTATTTACAAAACACTTTTCTTGTAAAATAGGTGTTTATATCTACATGTAGCCTAAAAAAAAGAAAAAATTGGACACATAATTTGTATAGTTTATATAGTATTGTATTTGTTTTTACCTACAGTATAAACTGAAACACTGAAAACGTATACATTTTATTAATAAATTAGATGTAATTTAAATGCATTCATAAATTTGATTCACTGAAGCATGTATTACCAAACTACTACCCAAAGAAGTTGACCCCCCCTGATCGTCAATGTATAATTTGTACACTGACTACAATGGACCATTTTAAGTTCTCAGACATCATTTTGTATACTCTCCAATGTTTTTGCCCCATCTAAAACCATTCAGCTATAAATATGATGCATTTTTGTTATTTAGCTTAGAAACTGTAATGATCTGCTATATTCTCAACAAATACACTCATATATGATCGATCTCACCGCAGCGTTTCATCCGCTGTAGCCGCTATCCAGAAGTTAACGCGCGTGCGGGTGGTGGACAACAGCACTCTTGGAAATGCTCATCACCACCGGCCACCAAAAGTCATTCACGTGTACAACAAGAATGGAGTGGGGAAAGTGGGAGACCGGGTCTTACTGGCCATTAAAGGACAGAAGAAGAAAGCCATCATAGTGGGCCATAAGATGCCCGGGGCTCGAATGACCCCTCGCTTCGATTCAAATAACGTGGTATTGATTGAAGAGAATGGAAACCCTACAGGAACCAGAATAAAAGCTCCGATACCAACACACCTGCGCAAACTGGAAGGGGAATATTCCAAACTGCTGGCCATCGCTCAAAGATTTGTGTAGCGTTTCTGCATCCCGGGTGGACAGATCTCTCACAATGTCAAAGAACTTTTTCTTTGTAAATATTAAAAGAAAACTGCGTTCATACCATTCAGGAAATTTGTAATAAAATATATATGGATGAGTATTTAAAGTTGTTGTCATTATCATTTTGTAGTTATTGTTACATTATCAGCTGAACTAAAGCATGCAGTTTTGTTGAAAGTAACTTTATGGCAGGGATGTACATTTTAACATCTAACATCATACTGCAAATTATTGCAAACATTTTTTTTTACAAGTAGCCTTTATAAATTTTCACAAAAGATTCACTTAAATGTATATAAAATTATTAGGACATCACTAATAGGTTATAAATATTATATATACACTCACCAGCCACTTTATTAGGTACACCTTACTAGTACCGGGTTGGACCCCTTTTGCCTTCGGAACTGCCTTAATCCTTCATGGCATAGATTCAACAAGGTACTGGAAATATTCATCAGAGATTTTTTTGCCATATTGACATAATAGCTGATAGCATCAGTTGCTGCAGATTTGTCTGATGCGAATCTCCTGTTCCACCACATCCCAAAGGTGCTCTATTAGATTGAGATCTGGTGACTGTGGAGGCCATTTGAGTACAGTAAACTCATTGTCATGTTCAAGAAACCAGTCTGAGATGATTCACCTTATGAAATGGCGTGTTATCCTGCTGGAAGTAGCCATCAGAAGATGGGTACATTGTGGTCATAAAGGGATGGACTTGGTCAGCAACAATACTCAGGTAGGCTGTGGCGTTGACACGATGCCCAATTGGTACTAATGGGCGCCAAGTGTGCCAAGAAAATATCCCCCACACCATTACACCAAAACCACCAGCCTCAATCGTTGATACAAGGCAGGATGGATCCATGCTTTCATGTTGTTGATGCCAAATTCTGACCCTATCATCCGAATGTCATAGCAGAAATCAAGACTCATCAGACCAGGCAACATTTTTCCAATCTTCTATTGTCCAATTTTGGTGAGCCTGTGCGAATTGTAGCCTCAGTTTCCTGTTTTTACCTGACAGGAGTGGCACCTGGTGTGGTCTTCTGCTGCTGTAGTCCATCAACCTCAAGGTTCGATGTGTTGTGCGTTCAGAGATGCTCTTCCGCATGCCTCGGTTGTATTGAGTGGTTATTTGAGTTACTGTTGCCTTTCTATCAGCTCGAACCAGTCTGACCATTCTCCTCTGACCTCTGGCATCAACAAGGCATTTGCGCCCACACAACTGCCGCTCACTGCTTACTGGTTATTTTCTCTTCTTCGGACCATTCTCTGTAAACCCTAAAAATGGTTGTGCATGAAAATCCCAGTAGATCAGCAGTTTCTTAAATATTCAGACCAACAACCATGCCACGTTCAAAGTCACTTAAATCACCTTTCTTCCCCATTCTGATGCTCGGTTTGAACTGCAGCAGATCGTCTTGACCATGTCTACATGCCTAAATGCATTAAGTTGCTGCCATGTGATTGGCTGATTAGAAATTTGCGTTAACAAGCAGTTGGACAGGTGTACCTAATAAAGTGGCCGGTAAATGTATGTATGTATGTAAAAATATTTTATCTTGCTTCATAGTATCATGGAAACAGTGATATATTTTACTTTTTAGGTTTCTTTGTTAAAAAAAGGTTAAAAATAGCCTTTTTGCATATTTTGTTTTACATTATAAGTACATTTCTAATTAAAAAAATGTTGCAAATATTGCATATATAATTAAAAGATTACTTATGTTGACACCTTTCTGCAGTTGACATGCCAGTTGAGCGATTATACGAGACGTGAGATGTTCATTTACGTTTATACTACAGGCCTGTCAAATGCTTGATTCCGATTGGCTGATGAACATTGAAGGTGCGCAATTATTTTCATAATAGCTAAAGTAGCTCCAGGCAGGTTTCGACTGCATTACCATTCCATATCACTATGCCAAATGGTTTCAGTTATTTTACAGCCAACAAAATAGAAGGCCTTGGATGAGAAAGGTAAGAAATTAGTCCTACACACAGGAGCAGTTTGAGGACAAAAACATGACAAACGTCTTGAAATACAACATATAAACAGTGTCTTTAGGTGTGGTATAAGCAAAATAATTGAATCCGGTCGATTGAATTATTCGGAAAAAAAAGCACACCCGTGGTTCGTCATCATCAGTTATTCCTTACTTATTTGCTGAAATAACTAATAGTAAAAAGAATGGCTGGTTCAATTTGCTCTCACTGCCGTCAGAGACGTAATCTGTCATGCCTCAACATAGACACTTCGAAAGATGACATTTTATTTCTTTTAATTAACAAAACAAACAAAAAAATGGCGACACGGTGGCCTCACAGCAAGAAGGTCGCTGGTTTGAGTCCTGGCTGGGTCAGTTGGCATTTCTGTGGGAGTTTGCATGTTCTCGTGTTGGCGTGGGTTTCCTCCGGGTGCTCCGGTTTTCCCCCACAGTCCAAAGACATGCGCTATAGGTGAATTGAATAAACTAAATTGTCCGTAGTGTTTGTGTGTGAATGAGAGTGTATGGGTGTTTCCCAGTGCTGGGTTGTGGCTGGTAAGGCATCCGCTGTGTAAAACATATGCTGGATAAGTCGGGGGTTCATTCCGCTGTGGCGACCCCTGATTAATAAAGGGACTAAGCCGAAGGAAAATTAATTAATGAATGAATGAGACAAAAAACGTCTTGCGATTATTAGATGAGGTGCACTTTGTGTAGTGAAGCTTTATTCATGCATCAACTGAACAGCACAGAATGATTGTTTTTGGCATCAGAATCAATACTGATTTGCTCAAATTAAAATATATAAAACTAGACATTTCCATTTAAATTCTACATGTGATGTGGAATAATACAACACTGTATTTGTTCTGTACACATGTGGCTAAATTGTGTATACCATTAATCCAATAAAATGCCATTTAAGTTTTACACCAATATGTTTTGGAAGACATATTTTCAGAGCCTAATATGAAATAAAAACGTTTCTTACGCAAGTTAAAATAAGTTTATTCTGAAGCTCTGGTCATTTGAGGTCAGTGACAATATCTACGCATTGTGCATCTAAAGCTTTTTAACGGGATGCATTATTCACCTTTAGATGAACATGCAGCTTCTTTCATATGGCACTATCAGTACTCAATCTTTTGGAACTGAAGATTGGTCTTATACGACAAATGCAAAACTTGAAGCTCACTTGATATTTATCCCATGCACATGACGTTCCTCAGCCATTCCTTCAGTCATAACTAGAGCGGTGAGTGAAGATCCTTTTGTCTCTTAGTGTGTTTTCTTTGTAGTGTAGCTACAATGTGTTATATAAATTTTTGTCTAAATAAAGTAGCACTTTGTTGTAGTGAGGTTACAGCAGGATTGTTGCATGAGGAGCATTGAGGCACTTTGCAGCAGGTTCTTGTGTTGGACATTCATGAAACGCTGTACCTCAACCACACATGGTCATGAAGAGCCACTACGCAAACACAAGGAGAAAGAGATGAGTATTTTTGAACATGTCATTTGTTTTGTCATTTAAAATAGAGAGAAATCAAGCCAGAGCACCTCAGAAATGTTCATCTCAGCCGTTCCTGTTTCCTCTCTGTCCAGCTGTTGAAAAGATCCTACAGAGAAGCACAAGACTATGAAGACTGTACTTGAGATTTGAGTATATATACCCAAGTCAAAATTATTAGCCCTCCTATGAATTGTTTTTTCTCATTCAAATATTTCCCAAATGATGTTTAACGAAGCAAGGATTTTTTTTTTTTTTACAGTATTTCCGATAATATTTTTTCTTCTGGAGAAAGTCTTATTTATTTTGGCTAAAATAACTGCTGTTTTAAATTTTTTATTAACCATTTTAAGGTCAATATTATGCAACATGGGCTCATTCTGAAAACGTAGCCCTATATACATTTCTGGAGATCGCGAATTATGTAGCCAGAGGTACGTATGGCTGCATTTCGTCTTTAAAACGAACGCTACGGGGCGGTATGACGCCGTTCCTTTTTGCGCTTACCAGCTGACTGCTTACCTCCGTATAAACGGCTTTCCCGCTGTTACCAGTTTGTCCAGTTAGCTCGCCATGTACGTTGGCAGACTTGAGACTCAGAGAGGAGTTGACCACGACGACGGGGTTCAAGTCTGGCGAAGAACGGTTCCAGAAAGCGGGTAAGATAAAAACAGAATCCAAAAAATAAAATAAACAAGTAAATAACAGGGTGAGAATGTGGTAAAATGTGAAAACGTGGTAAAAATCAGGGCTTTTCTTTTTCTGGATTGCTTTTTAAAACTGTCGGTTGGGTTTAGGGAAGTGGGTGAGCGCTGGTCAATCTGTGCTTTTGAAAACCCTATTGGTTGGCTTTAGGGAAGGAGGAGGGTGGGTCAGTCGATCGATCAGTCAGTCAGTCAGTCGACAGCGGCCTCTGGTGGATTTCTGAGATCTGAAAAAGCGTACACAGCGGCCTCTGGTGGATTCGCGAAAACAAAAACTGCAAAAAAAACTTAGCTCCTGGGACGTATTTGGTGCTCTTCAGAAATGTATATAGCAGTATGTTTTCAGAATGAACCTGGGTTGATATTATTAGCGCGTTTAAGTAATATTTTGTTTCTTCGATTGTCTACAGAACAAACCATCATTATACAATGATTAGACTAATCAACCCAACTTGCCTAATTAACCTAGTTAAGCCTTTAAATGTCACTTTGAGCTGAATACTAGTATCTTGAAAAATATCTAGTACCATATGATGTACTGTCATCATGGCAAAGATAAAAGTAATCAGTTATTAGAAATGAGTCATTAAAACTATTATGTTTAGAAATGTGTTGAAAAAAAATCTTTCCGTTAAACAGAAATTGGGGAAACAAATATACAGGAGGGCTAATAATTCTAACTTCAACTGTATATATTCAATTATATTTTGAGGCACAGCGTAATAAAAAAGAAACACGTACTGAACATGGTCTCTAGTTTGATCAAGCAGCAGACGAAGTTATCAAAATCAATGGCCTCGTTCTCTGCATATCTGGCTACCAGGATCTGGTTGAGTCGGTTATTGAGTTTAAAGCCTGTAAAGAAAGCAAATAGGATTGTGTTTCAAAAATAACTTAACAGTTCACAATTATTACATAACATAAATGCCATTCAAAAGTTTAGAGTTGGTTAAAATAAAACTTTTTTTTTTTTTTAAACATACACTCTCCCAGGATTTATTTATTGGATCAAAAACAGAATAAAAAAATTAATCAGCATTTATTTGAAATATAAGCATTTTGCTACAAAGTACAACAGCAAATCCGAAAAAGTTGGGACAGTATGGAAAACGCAAATAAATAAAAAAAGTAGCGATTTCTAAATTTACTTTGCAAATATTTCATTGCAGACAATACAACAAACATTATTTAATGTGTTCCTCATTATTTTTATCCTCGTGTTCATCCTGCTTTTTTTTCTTTCTCACAGTTAACACGTTTTCCAATTTTGGTTCTTGCAACACATTTAATTCTTGATTTTTCCATACTGTCCCAACCTTTTCTGATTTGGGGTTGCAAATGCACTGATTGTCACTTGATCAGTTTACTGTATCCTTGCTTATTATATTATTTAAAAAGTATTAGTTTATTAATTGAGCATTCAGTGAAATGAATTTACCTGCCGATTCTACAGCGAGACGCATCTCATAGGAGCTCATAGTCCCTGACTTATCAATATCAAACTCTCTGAAGATCCCCTGAGTGGAAAAGGAAGAATAATTTGGTGTGAAAACGATGCAGTAATCATGGGAGAAACAAAGCTTTAAGAACCAACTGCTTTACAAAATGATTTGAAGCGTTCGAAACACCACATGCTAGAGACATCTGCTGGTCAAAACCGTGTAAATATATCAAAAACTCAAAGTATGCATTAAAGTGGACCTATTATGCAAAACCCACTTTTATAAGGGGTTTAAACAGTTATGTGGGAATATAGCCAGCCTCTAATGGTAAAAATTTATTAATTCAATTTTTTATAATAAAACTTAAATAATAATAATAAAAACAGAAACACGGTGACTGTCATTCTCCCCTCGTATATGTCATCGGAGGAGGAAAGCCCCGCCCATTGGTATATAGACAGCCCTGAATGAGAAGCAGCCGAAGATAATGCCAGCGTCTGAGAGGCATTATGAAAGAGGGTTGAGGGCATCTCATTTAAATTTAAAGTGACAGTTGCTAAAATGGGATTTGGATCAAAGGGGCAGTTTCAAAGAGTTATAAAACATTATTTGTGGGGTATTTTGAGCTGAAACTTCACATACACACTCTAGGGATGTCAGAGACTTACTTTCCATCTTGTCAAAAGGCGCATAATAGGTGCTCTTTAAACCTGGCTTTTTCAAACACATTTCAGATGTTAAATTGAAAGTATAACCTATCAAATGCACTTAGCTTATCATATAATATCATGAAATATTAAGTGTCTGCATAATATGCATCTTTAATAATGTTTCAAGGCTTACATTGTAAAGCAGGACAAGAGACTTGAATTAACTTATATTATTCCTTTTCATATTACACATGTATAATACAAACTTGTAAAACTGAAAAAAAGATCAAAAATTTAAAACCTGTTCAGTGATTCGTCACTGGGGGGCGATCTGAGTGAACCCCAAAGTAGAACCACTGAATTTTCAATTCAATTGAAGCTTATTTGTATAGCGCTTTTCACAATAATTATCATTTCAAAGCAGCTTTACAAAATGTGCAGATTATTAAATTACATTCAAAGTATTTGAAACAGGGGCGACACGGTGGCTCAGTGTTTAGCACTGTCACCTCACAGCAAGAAGGTCGCTGGTTCGAGTCCCGGCTGGATCAGTTGGCATTTCTGTGTGGAGTTTGCATGTTCTCCCCGTGTTGGCGTGGGTTTCCTCCAAGTGCTCCGGTTTCCCCCACAGTCCAAAGACATGCGCTATAGGTGAATTAAATAAACTAAATTGGCCATAGTGTATGTGTGTGGATGAGTGCGTATGAGTGTTTCCCAGTACTGGGTTGCAGCTGGAAGGGCATCCGCTGTGTAAAACATATGCTGGATAAGTTGGCGGTTCATTCCGCTGTGGCGACCCTTAAAGAATAAAGGGACTAAGCCGAAGGAAAATGAATATTTGAAACAGTAACGACATAATGAAGCTTCGTTTATTGAAATCACATGACCTTGCCTATGTGCTATGCACTTCAAACCACTGATTCGAGAAAAAGATTTTAAAGCTTCACGGAGCAGTGCTTTCGAAAGCAGCCATCACTACTATACAGCCCACGAATAAACAATTTTAGAGTTGCTAGATTAGCACACAAACAAAAACATAAGATGTTAGGCATCATTTTAGTTCTGATTCAGTTGGCTAAAATGGAGGAATTTATTTCACTCACCAGCAACTTCCTTATTTTGTTCCAGAGGATCTGAAACTCTACTAACCCCAAACGTGCGCTCCCGTCTTTCTGATGAACGGAGTCAAAAGAGAAAACCTGACGAGTTAGAACAACACTCGAATAATGATAATGACCACGGAAAATAATTTAGCAAGGCTCTGTGCCTGAATAAACATTTCTTCATACTGTTAACACGAGACCTTTATTATAAAATCACTCGCTAATTCATTTGTAGAACGTTATACCAAGTTTTTACACTAATTACTAATTACTTTTTTTAAACTAATTTTAACACAATTCTTCAACAAATATTTGCTTCACATTTCTCCATTTATTCTTTCTACTTCCAATGTATTTCCCATTGTAATCAACACATGTCAACAGAGCTTAAAGGGATAGTTAAAGAAAGCTGGTACCCATTGACTTCCGAAGGTTTTCAGCTTTCTTCAAAATATCTTCTTTAGTGTTTGTTCAACAGAAGATGGAACCACTCAAAGGTGAGTAAATACTGACTAAATTTTCATTTTTGGGTGAACTATCCCTTTAACTCGTATATTTACAGCAGAATATACACTGAAAAAAGATCCATTGCATTTACTAAAAGTTTTTAAGGTAAGTGGTTGCAATCAATTTATATAGGCTGAATTTAAACAAACAAATTAAATTGAGTAATGTTCAACTTAATTTGTTTGTTTAAATTCAGCCCATATAAATTGTTTGCAACCACTTACATTAAAAAATTGAGTAAATTCAATGACTCTTTTTTTTTTTTTTTTCAGTGTACTTAAATCATGAAGGATACATCCAGGAGGTTGACCATCGTTCTGCAGGAGTCCATGCTGAAGCCGTCTGTCTTTACATCTTTGTCTGAGAGAAAAAAAAAGTTAATTCAAATCAGATAAACAGGTAATGAACTGACTGAATGATTTGACTGAACTGACCACTAAAATAAGAGAAAGAGTGTGTGTTACTCACGTTTGGAGACTACTCTGTTGAGAATAGTC
Source organism: Danio jaintianensis (assembly GCA_903798115.1). Classification (NCBI taxonomy): domain Eukaryota; kingdom Metazoa; phylum Chordata; class Actinopteri; order Cypriniformes; family Danionidae; genus Danio; species Danio jaintianensis. The sequence goes on along the minus strand of CAIGQV010003909.1, from coordinate 6,545,622 downwards.
TTGAGTTCATGGACCGATATCTCCATATCCTAAAATAAATATATAAACTACATTCAAACACTATTTTTTGTACATTCGTTCATTCATTCATTCATTTTTCTTCGGCTTAGTCCCTTATTTATCAGGGGTCGCCACAGCGGAGTGAACCGCCAACTATTCCAGCATATGCCCTTCCAGCTGCAACCCAGTACTGGGAAACACACATACACTCTCACATTCACACACTCATACACTACAGCCAATTTAGTTAATCCAATTCACCTATAGCACACCAGAAATAAAATAAGTATATGTTGACCTCTCCAGCCAGCTGGGCAAACAGAGACTTAAAGGAGTCATCAATGTCATCTTCTGTAATTTCTTCCTGCAAGAGAAACGCAGCCACATTTATTGAAGCACATCAATCACTTTGGTCTAAAAGATTATATGACACTACAGATCCAAAATGTCACCTCATCCTCCAGGTCAGCTGAAATCTCGTCATCCAATTCCCTATGAGGAGAAAACAGATTTTGTGGCTGAATAAAACATTTCTCCATATTAAAGAGACACTGTAAAAAAATGATATGACAAATATCAAGTCATAACAACAAATGTTTTATGTTACTTTAATTTTAATCAGTTAATCGGGTTTCAACTAAATATTTTCATTTATGCAAAGTTTAACATAATATTTTTAGTCAGTTTGATGTTGAGTAGAAGTTCGTTTGATTCAACTAAAGAATTTTAGGCAGCAAGATTTTTATTTTACAGTGTACAGTTCACCCAAAAATAAGTATTTACTCACCCTTAAGTGGTTACCAATATGTTTTGGATTAACATCTATGTTGATCCTGGAACAGCATTCCAATCAGCCAATCAGAATTCAGGGATACGTTTACCGTTTATATTAAGTTTAGGCTTATGGTTAGGTTTATGCACTTCTACATGAGTGTTATCCAACTATTATTCCCCTCTGATTTTGGAAATCATTTACAGTTATGGTTGGGTTTTCGGACAAAATTGATGTTCCAGGATCCAGGATCGCATCGTACTTAGCAAAATCATGACGTGCGGGTGTATACAGAATTCTAGGATAACAATAGGGTTAAATACGTGTGACTGAACAATGACTGAATTTACATTTTTGAGTGAACCAGTGCTGAAATATTAAAGTGCTCAAACACACAGACACACACACATACTCACTCTGTCTCTGACTGTTTCTCAGTGAAGACTCTCAGGACAAAATCGGCCTCTTTGCTGGGCTCGAAGGTGGAGGGGACGATGATGTATTCTCCAGGAGGCAGACGCAGGCGAGTGCTCACCTCCCGCAGGTTGATGAAGGTTTCGGATCGAGCGGCTGATGAGTTGCTCAAGAAGAAGTCCTTCTTAAGATGCACGTTCTGACAGCCTGTGTACTGCAGACAGATGAAAACCACTAATCAAATGCTTCTGCTATACTGCTGTGAGGAATCTAGAGATTAACTCAAAAGCCTAACTCTAGAAACCTAAAAAATAAATAAGAAAACCTAATAATAAGACTAATATTAATTCAGTTCATCTTTATTTTCCAAAGCGCTTTTACAATGTAGATTGTGTCAAAACAGCTTAACATAGAAGAGGTTCTAGTAAATAGAAACTGCTTCTGTCAGTTGAAGTTCAGTTTAGTTCAGTGCAATAATAAAAATGTCAATGCTGAAAGCCGAAACACTGAAGACCAACTCCAATGATAAGAATAAGAAATTCAAAAATAAGAAATTAGGAAATAAGAAATTAATAACATTAGTTAACAAGAAACCTAAAACAATAAGTATTTATGTCTACTTCATTTTTTAGCTTTTGGGATCATTTTGGCTGTGTTACGAACAAGCGGCAACCTCCCGCTCTCCCTCGTGAAGCCAATACGGAAATAACTGAAACTGCAATTCATCGACTCGCCTTTGGGGGCTAGCTCCAGGAAGTCCAGATGTTCTCTGACTGCAATGGTAAATTGGCCAATTTTACAGCTGATAAAAACATGTTTACAGCCTGCTACAAAAGATGGTTTTGGTTCATATAGCTAATATTACCCTTCATGACAACTGTGAGGGGGTGAATTGTTTATAACTCATCCGTTTTGTTTTTATTAAGTTATATTATGTCTGCATAATTAAGGGCGTGGCCACTTGAGTGACAGCTAGGTCTCGCTGGTCACCGTCATGTCATTCTGGCTGATTAGCCGCTGAACTCGGCATATATATCGTTTTTTTGTGTTGTTTTATGTGGCTTTACACAGTCAATTGCCTTTTGGAATTATTTCCTACAATTATCAGATAATATGGCATGCTGTGTGCACTTAATTGTGCTCACAAACCATTTCAAGTTGCCTAAATTTCCCAGGTGAGTGAAATTATATACTTAGATACCACATCTATAAATGTATTTGTTTTATTTAAGATAATTTATCATTTATAATTTTCTTTAGACCTGTAATGCACTCCAAAATCTGACAGATTGATTAGCTGTAGGCTCTAGAACAGTCATCTGAAACCTTGTCGTACAGTGTTATGCCTGGATTTCATAAATATCTTTGCATTTACTAACACAGACTATATTTGAAGTGTTTGGAAGTAATTAGCATTTTCCTCCTGTAGAAAAATGTCATAAGAACAATGCTTAGTGGCTCAATGTACTACAACAGTGTTTTTAAAAGACTAAACACTTTATTGATATAGTATACAACCAAGCACATGTGGTCAGAACACAAACGAGTCGCAGGTAATGAAGTATTAAGCGTTTTTCACAAAGAAAAGCCCGTCTAAGCAAAATGCTAGCAGGCGTCTGTAGCTCCACTCACGCTCTGCCTCTTTGCCCTTGTTTGGTATCCCCCGGTTGGTGCGATGACGCGCGAACAAAATTGCGACGGTTGGCCACGCCTACTTGTAGCTTCATTTGCGCTCTTCAGAAACCTATGGGTGACGTCACAGATACTACGTCCATATCTTTTACAGTCTATGGTTACGAAAAGCATGAATTTCAGCAAAAAGCATATTTTTGTTGAAATTGTAACATTTTACCCTCATTTCCTTTCAAAAATCTATTTGACACTAGGTACAAAAAATAGTTATACTCAAAATGTCCCCATTGAGAGCCATTCAAATTTCAAGATTTCATTCCAGTGCCGTTTAAGCACACGTTCTTTGTTAACAGGTTTCTGTTTTGAAACAAAACAAAATCTTTTTTCAAGGTTGATATGTTAATGATGTAAGCAAACCTATTAAACAAAGAAAACAAAAAAAGAAGATAGATTCATACCTCTTCAGGAACCTAAAGAGAAAAGAACAAGAGAGAAAAAGAAGCGAATTAGATATTTCCATTATAAAAATATAATGATCTACTTTATCGAATGAATAATTACATTATAAAATGCAGGAAATAATCATAATATAATGCAATATTCATTCATTCATTCACCTACGGCTTAGTCCCTTTAATTATCAGGGGTCACCACAGCGGAATGAACCGCCAACTTATCCAGCATATGTTTTACACAGCGGATGCCCTTCCAGCTGCAACCCAGTACTGGGAAACACCCATACACTCTCACATTCACATACATACACTACGTCCAATTTAGTTTATTTAATTCACCTATAGCGCATGTCTTTGGACTGTGGGGGAAACCGGAGCACCCGGAGGAAACCCACGCCAACACGGGGAGAACATGCAAACTCCACACAGAAAACGCCAACTGACCCAGCCGGGGCTCGAACCAGCGACCTTCTTGCTGTGTGGTGACAATGCTAACCACTAGCCACCGTGTTGCCCAATATAATGCAATAATTAATTATTATATAATTATTTCTTAATTATTGTCTTGGTGGTTTACCATTATTCTTAAATTTGCATATGAATATGATTATTGTATCATACAAGTAAAAATCGAACTGAACCCCTTTGCTCCTGACCTCATAAATTGCGAAACCGATAGTGTGCATATCTTGTCCGTGGCGGCGGTACCGTCTGCGGTCTTTCTGCATTAACGCCACCAGGAAGCTGCAGGCCACTTCTTCATCCTCCGGATCATCATCTTCCTCCAGCAGTGTGATCTTATACTGTGGATTGATCCAGAACGTGTCTGAAAAACAGCACAGGAACACAAAGCAGCCATATGGTTCAAATCTCAGGTCAAACTAGTAGCTGAGGTTGATTTAGGAATTAATAATTGTTCAACCTTTATTGTGATACAATGTATTTGTTCAGCAGAAATGCATTAAACTGATTAAAAGGGGCAGTAAAGATATACAATTTTAAATAAAGGTAGTTCTTCTGAACATCCTAGCATTGAAAGAATCCTAAAATTAATGTATTAATATAATGGTTTTCACAAAAAAATATTGCAATAATAAAAAACATTGATAATAATAAGTTAATATTTCCCAATCAGCATAAACACATAAAATGTAATATGCTTAAATGTCCTCCACAGGAATAAATTTAGTAAATATATTTTATTGCATACACACAAACATATAAACATATATAGCTATTAAATTTATATGTAAAATTTTCATCATAATTAAAAAACATTTAATTACTTTTTATTAACTATAAAAACAAGAGATCACGTATGATTGTGATCACTTATGAACACAATTCTCAATTTCATTTACATTATTTAACATTCATGTGCTTGAATAAAACATGTTCTTTGTTTTATCTGTAAGCTCCTCGTGACATTTCTTCCAGATTTAAAGTAAAATATGTGATTTAGTGTATTTTCATTTTGCATAAAATAACAAAAAAAGAGCCATGCTTTCAGACATTTATATTTATTTTCAGACAACACAATACCAATGTTTTAACTTCAGAAGAGTTAAGAAATCAATATTTGGTGGAATGACCCTAATTTTTATCCACTTGTTATTGTGACCAAATGTCATTTGCTAGAAAAAAAATGCACTAAATGGCTAGTTTGGAAATAATGTTATCAGACCTTTCTTTATATAATAAAACAAATATTGACATTGTACTAAAACCTAACATACCTAACAATAATCTAGAGAAACTGAGAATGTTTCTCTTTTAAAGTGTTTTTGACCAAATAAGAGAAGTTTCACAAACTAATTTCACATACCTGTCAACATTGGGATGTGAAAATAAGGGATCCACCCCCTAAATATGTTCATCTGGCTCTTTCATAGTAAATAAACAGTTGAAACAGTTAGTAATATGTTTTTTTTTTTATATTATTATTATTATTATTATTTACAAAGGATAGAATAAATAGTATACATTACAAAAAGCTGCAAATAAATTAGCAAACAGTTTAGCCTATTAAAATTAATAGCTATTATAAAGAAATTAAATCAAGTTATCAAATCTCAATAACCTTTTCTTCACTGTATAATTTAAACATTCTGATTGAAGCGCAGCGAATAAATCTCTCATTTAGATTTTTCGTTTGATTACATTAAATAATAGAGGTGTCACAGATCCATAATGAAAGCATTCGATTGCTTTCCTAAATTTGTATGCTCATTTAAGACAGAATATGTTGCGTTTAAAAGAAAATCCACCAAGATCGACATGTTTAGATGTTATTATGTGTATATGTCTGTTTAAACACGCACCCAAAACCCAGAGTGTCCACTTTCGCTCTGCTTCAAATCGCGTGTACAGAATCAGTTTGGGAATCAGCGTCTGCTGACAGTCACGCACCGCTACATTTCAAAGTGTTTTCATGCCTAAATAAAATGAAAGCACAGAACACATTCACATTTAAGAGCAAGGGACGTCCCCTGGTGGTTTGGCGGTATGGGTTGCGTATAGGGAGGATCGGCTCTTTAATGTTTATTGCCATCCTTCATAGAAAGATTGAAATACGGAAAAATACCTTTAAGAGATGATAGCGGGATAGAACTGTAAAATACGGGAGAATCCCAGGAAAAATGGGAGGGTTGACAGGTATGAATTTCGAGAGGAGCACGTGATATGATTGATCGCGGCTGGTCTCCCATCCCTAATCATTAGTAAGCCAATCGGATTAATCCAAACCCGTCTAGTATTGCTTCCTTATCTTCGTTTTTCGAAGACCAATTGCAATATTATCAAGCAATATCTAAGTGTGAACTCTTGAAATACAAGTTTAACACTGTGTCCTAACTACAAGCGATGCGAAAAGATTCCAGTGAAAAGCAATTTGTCTGTCTGCACCAAATGCAACGCGACACGACAGAAACATTTAAATACCAGCCACTGCACTCGCAATGAAATGGTAAAGGTTTTTAATATAATTATTACATATTAAAACTCTTGTTAATAGGCTACTGAGTGGCTTATGTTATTGGTTTGCACTGAATCACAGTTCATTTTCATTCTGAGGTGAACTACCTTCTGCTTTTAGTAGTATGACAATATATGTCATGTAAAATTCTATACTGGTAGCATTTAACACTGTATAAATGACAGTGACAGTTTATTTGATTAAAATCATCCCATCACAAAAACCACAAACAATAAGAGTAAGTCAAAGTCAAGTTTGTTTTGTTTTTAAATACAAAGAATAAAAGAAAGAAAAAAAACTTTTACCTGCTCGAAAGCCAGCAAAATATGAAATAAAACCCAGTTCATGTGTTAAACGCTTTGTCAAACAGGAAACTTTTTAACTTATGCCGAGTTCAGACTGCACGATTTTCAAAGTAGTCGCATCACAGATGTTTTCACACTGCATGACTATCTGGGGTAGCATTCCATCGCTGCTGTGTTCACATTGCAAGATGAATCAGCGACAGGGGGTTTCACACTGCATGACTTTACAATAGGAAGAATCGCCGACAACTTTGCCTCGGTCAGCAAACTACATCTCACAACCAAACACACGCGAGAAGTGACATGGAAACAACGTGAGGTCACGAAGTTTATCTTTTGTTATTGACTACATAATGAGAAAGAAGCCTTTAGTGGGGTAGAAAATGTGCTTATTTTGCTCACCTGGGTTTTGAAGGGAATTAGCAATTTCTCCTCAACTCTTTTTGGACCCGGTTGTGATATTGCTCAGATGACACGTCAAACAGACACGGGTGCTCCTGACAAATTTCCACTAGTTTTTCCTCCATTTCTTGGGTCTAAATAAACTGAAATACCCATACTAGTGGATGCTGCTCTCTCATTGGCTGTAGGTAATTGCTGATGTTATTTTCAATCAGATCACATTTCACACGGCATGATTTGAATCGCCGACAGGTCCAGATGTTTAGCATGCCAAATATTTCACCGGTGTCAGGGACTCATCAGCGATTTTCTCAGATAGAGAGACGTCTTTGATAGTTCACACTGTGTGATTGTTACTCACGTGAACATTTGCCTGTGATTTCAGGCATCTGTCGGCGATTTCTCAAAACCTGTCGGCGAGTCAAAATCAGGGGGTAAAATCATGCAGTCTGAACTCAGCATTTGATTTAAAAACAAACAGAGATGGTGCCCATCTAATGGAACTAAAGCACATCATCTGTACCTGAGGCGATTATTGTCATAGTAGTTTATGGTGTTATTTTGCTGTGACGTCGCAGAAATAGAAACTGTTTCTAAAATAAAATTTCACACGCCACTGTTGCAAATGGTTAGGACAAAAACTAGTTTTAACATTAAAAAGATACCTTTTATCACGTTCCGACACCAATTAACATGTAGTTTGGACACGGTGTAAAAACTTAAAATTATATAAATACAGAATATATACAGTATATAAACAAATGCTAAAAACCTTTGAAAATGTCATGATTACAATAGGTTTTTTAATAACCATGTAAGCCCAATGTGATGTTACCAGTGCTAGCAGCAGAGACCAAGACCAACAATAAAGCCCCTCTGTGACCTCGAGCAATAAATCTGCTGTATGTGAAATGAGCGCTGTTACTCACTGGGATGATTTCGGCATCCTCCTGCGGTGCTTCCTCTCCTCCAGGCCCCGTGAAACTTGATGGTGTTCCAGTGGCTCAGATCATCATCACTCAGAGCATCAGGGGTCAGATTACAAATCTCCAGCCGGGAGAACTGACGCAAAAACTCACCAAATGACATCCTGGGGACGAAACCACACAAGGAAAGATGTAGAAATTGACAGAAATCAGAATCGGCCAGATGTGGCTCCAAATTGGTTTAATTAGCATCTGGACTTATGGAAAAAATGACTTTTACTGCCTGTTCAAACTACTTATGTAAAATGAGCTGAAACAACACAATTCTTAGAGTTTTTTTTCCCAGACAACTTAATTGTTTTATGTTCAATCCACTTAAATTTGTAAAAATGATTACGTTAACTTAATCTATTTGAGTTGGGCCAACATGAAGGAATTGTGTGGAACCCAGCTTTTTTACAGTCTGGATGTTTTTTTGTGGTTTTAATTTGCCCAATCTCTAAGCAAAATATATGTTCATTTCATTAGTGAAAATCTAAAGCTAGAGTAAACATCTATTCTTAATGTAATGTAAGATCAATCTATATTGCTGATAAAGCTCACCAAAACTCTCCATCCTCCATTTGTAAGTGCAAGTCGTCCTTCTCGGATGGATCAATCTCGTCCCATTCAGGAGAGCTGGAGAGCGAACAAACATTTTCTTACTCAATGACATGAGCTGAAATTAATAGGTATTTTTATGTTATTACTTACTTATCACTCCAGGCTCCGGTCCATTCTACCTGACCCCATGGATTACGGATGCGGATAAGCCTCTCCATCCGCCCCATATACTCCACCTGTCAAAGCGGATAAAGATATTGCACATTAAAGGGACAATTCACTCTAAAATAAAATCCACTATCAACCCCTTTCCTGGTTTTCTGACATTTCTGATGTTTTGATTGAATATTGCAAAATAAGCATGAGTATATTTTTATGTGCCTTAGTGTGATAGTTCACCCAAAAATGAAATTCTGTCATCATTTACGCACCCTTGACTTGTTCCAAACCAGTTTGAGGTTTTTTTTTTTTGTTCTGTTTACCAGTGTTGGATAAAAGGTTACTTTTGAAAGTAATGGATTACAATATTGAGTTACTCCCCAAAAAAGTAACTAGTTGTGTTACTTAGTTACTTTTTATGGTAATGCGTTATGTTACTTTCGCATTACCTTTTATTACCTGGCTGAGGCTTGATCTCTTTCAGAACATGTTTTTTTTGTTTGTTTCTTTTTTTTAATAGAGGAGCTCTGCAATTAACAATTCACTGTATAACCTTCATTTACCTTTAAAAAAAAAAAACACATCAAAATGTTATCTGAGAACTTCCTTACCCCAAAGCTATACTTTTCATATATACAGATTATTGAAAGTTTAAAGCAATGTGTTTGCTACTTTTGTATTTGTCTTAAGTAAAATCGCTGTCCATTGAAACTATAATCCCCTTTTCCTTTTCTTCGATGGGTTCAAAATAATGAACACATTCTCTCATTGACTTCATTGTGACTACTTTAATTTTAATTCAGCAATTAATTTTTTAAAAGCGAATTAATTCAACTAAAAGTAACTCGTGTTACATTTTTTAAAAAGTAACACACATATTATTACTTATTTTCAAAAAGTAATGCGTTACTTTACTCGTTACTTAGAAAAGTAATATTATTACGTAACTCACGTTACTTGTAATGCGTTACCCCCAACACTGCTGTTTACCACAAAAGATGATATTTTGAAGAATGTTGGAAACCGGAAACCATTAACTTACATACTAGAAAATACAAAAACTGTCAATGGTTACCGGTTTACAACATTCTTTGAAAGATCTTCTTTTGTGGTCAACAGAACAAAACAATTTACACTGGTTTGGAACAAGTCAAGGGTGAGTAAATGATGACAGAATAAAATTTTTTGGTGAACTATCACACTAAGACACATAGAAATAAACTAAAGCTTGTTTTGCAATAATCAATCAAAACATCAGAAAATCAGAAAAGGGTTTGAAAGTGGATAAAAGAGATTAATTAAAACACCAGGTATAAATGGTATACTTATGCATATTATTTATTTATTCATAAATTTTTCTTCGGCTTAGTCCCTTATTTATCAGCGATCGCCACAGCAGAATGAACCGCCAACTATTCCAGCATATGTTTCATACAACAGATGCCCTTCCAGTTGCAACCCAGTACTGGGAAACACCCATACACTCTCGCATTCACACACAAACTCATACACTACGGCCAATTTAGTTCATCCAATTCACCTATAGCGCATGTCTTTGGACTGTGGGGGAAACTGGAGCACCCGTAGGAAACCCACACCAACACGGGCAGAACATGCAAACTCCACACAGAAATGCCAACTGACCCAGCTGGGACTCAAACCAGCGACCTTCTTGTTGTGAGGCGACAGTGCTAACCACTGAGCCACCATGCCACCGCATCTTTTTTATGATGTACTGTATTTTTATTACCTCATTTTAGTGCCTCTTAAATAAAGTGTATTATAATTAGTATTGTTACTATCATTTACCAAGTCTGTGGTCAACATAAACTGAGCGTTACCTGTTTGAGAGCAGTCACGGAGTAAGCGTGACCCTTTACCAGCTTCTTAAATGTCACAGACTCCATGTCAAAGGCACTGGTGATCTGGAAAACAATCATATATAATACATGAATATAATGCTAGAATGAAGTACAATGTACATAATTAAATACCCTATGGGCGCATAAATAAATGATAATAATCTGTATTTTCTTAAAGCAGTAACTTCGCAGCATTTGTTTCAATCAAAATGTGTTGTATTTTTACAATCAAATTTAAATACAGTAAAAGACAGTAATATTTTTTTTCTTGGGTTTTGTGGCTTTTTTATTGAATTACTTGATAAGGTAAAAAAAATGTATAAAAATATCTTGGCCCCTCTAAATCATTCCCTGTCCATGTCCATTCATTAGCTATATTTACATTCAAAGCTTGCAAATTACTGTAACTTGTGCATAAAATGTGAATATTGCATAAAACATTTGCGAATAAAGCAATGTTTAAAATTGTCACTTCCTGGGAAATGAGTGTGATATATTGATAATAAAATTAAAAGCAAGAATAAAAAAAATAAATCTGCCAGTAGAGAAACCACTAGTACATTTTCTTCCATAAAAAATGTATTGTTAAACACAGTTGTGCTATCTTCAATGGGTGACTGATGTTTGGGAATACAGTCGTGGCCAAAAGTTTTGAGAATGACATAAATATTGGAAATTTTTATAATAGCAATTTGCATATACTCCAGAATGTTATGAAGAGTGATCAGATGGATTGCATAGTCCTTCTTTGCCATGAAAATTAACTTAATCCTGAAAAACCCTTTCCACTGCATTTCATTGCTGTCATTAAAGGAGCTGCTGAGATCATTTCAGTAATCGTCTTGTTAACTCAGGTGAGAATGTTGATGAGCACAAGGCTGGAGATCATTATGTCAGGCTGATTGGGTTAGAATAGCAGACGTGACATGTTAAAAGGAGGGTGATGCTTGAAATCATTGTTCTTCCATTGTTAACCATGGTGACCTGCAAAGAAACGCATGCAGCCATCATTGCGTTGCATAAAAATGGCTTCACAGGTAAGGATATTGTGGCTACTAAGATTGCACCTAAATCAACAATTTATAGGATCATCAAGAACTTCAAGGAAAGAGATTCAATTCTTGTTAAGAAGGCTTCAGGCCGTCCAAGAAAGTCCAGCAAGCGCCAGGATCGTCTCCTAAGTGCCACCAGTGCAGAGCTTGCTCAGGAATGGCAGCAGGCAGGTGTGAGCGCATCGGAGAGGCAAGGCAAGGCAAGGCACTTCTCTCCAAAAAAAACATCAGGGACAGATTGATCTTCTGCAAAAAGTATGGCGAATGGACTGCTGAGGACTGGGGCAAAGTTATATTCTCCGATGAAGCCCCTTTCCGATTGTTTGGGGCATCTGGAAAAAGGCTTGTCCGGAGAAGAAAAGGTGAGCACTACCATCAGTCCTGTGTCATGCCAACAGTAAAGCATCCTGGGACCATTCATGTGTAGGGTTGCTTCTCATCCAAGGGAGTGGGCTCACTCACAATTTTGCCCAAAAACACAGCCATGAATAAAGAATGGTACCAAAACACCCTCCAACAGCAACTTCTTCCAACAATCCAACAACAGTTTGGTGAAGAATAATGCATTTTCCTGCACAATGGAGCACCGTGCCATAAGGAAAAAGTAATATCTAAGTGGCTCGGGGACCAAAACATTGAAATTTTGGGTCCATGGCCTGGAAACTCCCCAGATCTTAATCCCATTGAGAACTTGTGGTCAATCCTCAAGAGGCGGGTGGACAAACAAAAATCCACTAATTCTGACAAACTCCAAGAAGTGATTATGAAAGAATGGGTTGCTATCAGTCAGGATTTGGCCCAGAAGTTGATTGAGAGCATGCCCAGTCGAATTGCAGAGGTCCTGAAAAAGAAGGGCCAACACTGCAAATACTGACTCTTTGCATAAATGTCATGTAATTGTCGATAAAAGCCTTTGAAACGTATGAAGTGCTTGCAATTATATTTCAGTACATCACAGAAACAACTAAAACAAAGATCTAAAAGCAGTTTAGCAGCAAACTTTGTGAAAACTAATATTTGTGTCATTCTCAAAACTTTTGGCCACGACTGTACAACAGTTCTAGGAGGTAACAATTTAAAATCCTTTTGATGATGGACTTCTATAATATTGCAGTATTATTTTTAATTATTTAAACAACATTTGAGGCGTCACGGTGGCGCAGTGGGTAGCACGTTCGCCTCACAGCAAGAAGGTCGCTGGTTCGAGCCTCGGCTGGGTCAGTTGGCGTTTCTGTGTGGAGTTTGCATGTTCTCCCCGTGTTCGCGTGGGTTTCCTCCGGGTGCTCCGGTTTCCCCCACAAGTCCAAAGACATGCGGTATAGGTGAATTGGGTAAGCTAAAATTGTCCATAGTGTATGTGTGTGAATGAGTGTGTATGAATGTTTCCCAGTGATGGGTTGCAGCTGGAAGGGCATCCGCTGCGTGAAACATATGCTGGATAAGTTGGCGGTTTATTCCGCTGTGGCGACCCCAGATTAATGAAGGGACTAAGCCGAAAAGAAAATGAATGAATGAATGAATGAACAACATTTGAGTTGGTGTACAATGAGATCAGTGCACTGGTTATTGCAATTATTTGATCCCATCATCAGGCTAAATCACTATACTTTTTTTATTGTGCACTACTGAAATTATAAATGAGTATCGATAAATGTGTTTCCATAATAGTGTAGGCACACATTTTCTAACTGGATAAAAAAATTGTGTGCATACATTTGTTTTATGCATATTTTATGTATTTATGCACAAATGTATTTATGCACATTATTAGACTTATTATTGGACTTTATTATTGGGCATACTCACACTAGGTACAGTTGCCGTGAACCGTTCTGAAGCGTGCTTGTCCCCCCTCCCCTCTTCCCAGACGGCCTGCACTCACACTGCATTTTACCTTCCGAGCCGGAGCACGCTTAAGTCATCGATGATGCGACGGTTCAGTTTAACAGGAAGAGAAGCACTCTCGCTCAGCATAGTGGACATTGCTTTAGTTATATTTTTTGTATGCGATGGCACGCAGTCAAATATTTTGCGGAACAGATAAATTATCATAAAAGTCCTCGTGCTGCATGTATTAGGAGGTGCAGGTTAAGGTGCAGCTGACATGCAGCGAGGGGTTTATATATTCAATAAACTATGACAGTTTGTGTTCATTGAAAATAATAATAAATCCATATGAAATAGTCCCTTAAAAGTGACGTCGAATCTTTAGTTTCGCACTCAGGCGCGCTTTGCACTCACACTACAAGTGTACCGCGCCAAAGCCCAACTGAACCGCACTTTGGCACACCTCTTCCAACCGGGCCAGAGCCAGCCAACTGAACTGCGCCTGGGCCCGATTCGGAGCACTCACACTTGTCAAACAAACCAGGAAACGCGCCCGGGAATGGTTCGGATAGCCTAGTGTGAGTGCACCCTTATAGTTAAATAAATGCATTAAAATGTTGCAAAGTTGTAGTTAATATTTTTTATTTATGCACAATTAAGTTAAAGTTATATTTATTTTTATTTATGCACATTTAAGTTAAAGTTAAGTTAAAGGAAACAGTAAGAAAACAACAGATTGGACATCTAGTTAAATAAATGCATTAAAATGTTACAAAAATATAGTTAATTTTTAAGCAATTTTTTTATTTATTTATCCACATTAAAGTTAAGGTAAATGAAACAGTCTAAGAAAACAGAAGATTGGACATCTACTTAATTAAAAGTAAAAAATGAGTTCAAGTAGGTAACTATTTTCATGTTTTGTAGTAAGCATCTCTTAAACTAATGAAGTTCTCACATCAATAGAGCAGCCCAGCAGGGAGCCTCTGTCCAGGGCTTTGCTGATGATTCGGTACAGGTCTCTGGGAGCTTTCCGGAGCTCGTACATCTCTGAAACGCCTCCAGTAAAATCTTCAAAACCCTCAGTGGTGGAGCCTCCAGAAAGAGCTTCATAAGAGCCATTTAGCCTGCCACAAAACAAACAAACACACACACACACACGCGCGCATACACACA
>CAIGQV010003909.1:6504542-6523811 GCA_903798115.1 Danio jaintianensis | reverse complement strand
CGGAACATTAATAATCAGCTATTCTTTTATATGGCCAACCAATATATCGATATATCATGCAAACATTGACTTAAATGCAAAATATTTAAGTACAAAAATAATTTTTAATTCCTGTAAGGGCAACTACAAATGTCAAGATTTGATCAAGATTTGTCATTGTAAGGTACCGTTTTTAGTATCAATGACAACATTTTATTGATTTATTTTTGTATTTTGCATTATTTTTCAGTGTTCCATTTAATTTTTGTCCATTTATTAATAAATGCAACAAAAAATGTGTGCACATCCTAAATAAAAGTGCAGGATAAAAAGATAATAGGAGAAAAAATATATATAATATTCACACACTGAAATTATGACTTTAAACTTTTCACAGTAGCAAAAACATTCCATTCAGATATTGTGCCTGATAAAGACCCGATGGTCGAAATTTTGTGCTATTTTTAAAATAAAAGTTTGTTGCAGTCAAAATGTGATAGTGCGGACTGAATTTTTCCTTTATCACCCAAAGAAGCCTGTGTTGACAGAGAAACATAATCATATTCTTTAAAGAAATAACAAAGACTCTTCTGAATGTGTCGCCTTAGAGGAATCATGTGTTCTCTGACCAAACGTGTCTGCAGAAACATTATAATCTCTGTGTATGTGACTTTATAATAGTGACAACAGCTGCAGGAGAGAGGAGGGAGGGTCAAACATTCTGACTATGAACTGCACAAACACAAAATGTGCTGGCAGTTTATTGCAAGGTTTTTGTACTGTAATATACAACACCAATCCAGACAATATATCACTTTAAACTATTAAAAATGTCACTTTTTTGAACCTTTTAAAAATGGTTGGAGGGAAGATCAAGGTCACATAATCCAATTCAAAAGCGGAAATGAATGGAGAAAATTAACAAAAATGAATCACAAAATACGAAAAACTGCTAATTTACGGATATTTAAATATATATATATATATATATATACACACTGCAAAAATATTTAAAAAGTAATATACCAAAACAGTAAAATAGTAATCATGAAAAATGCAGAAAAAACGTATTACATTTTCCACAAAAATGTGAAGCAGCAAAACTGTTTTCCACATTGATAATAAGAAATGTTGCTTGAGCATCAAATCAGCATATTAAGATTGTTTCTGAAGGATCATTCAGCTTTGCAATACATGAATGAATTAAACTTTTACATATATTATAATAGAAAATGTTTCTTTATACTATTATATTACTGCCTTTCTGTATTTTGACCAAATAAACGCAGACTTGGTAAGATGCATTTTAACCCAATTTCACACAATGAAAGTCAGTTGGGTCTAATATTGCTATTTACATCCCTGCATGTATTAAAGGTTTAGAATATAATTAGTTTTACTGAAGGGTATCCTAACAAACCAAACAAAAGTAACCAAACAAAACTAAAATAGAACATAACCCTAACTAGGGCTGCACAATATATCGTTTCAGCCTCGAAATTTGTGGAGTCACTGCAGATTTTAACCATAATGCAAAACTCTGCGCCAAACCTTTTCTAAACCAAAGTCCCAATAGTCTTTGTCTAAACTCATTCATCTGTGAATTAAATCTAAGTTTGTTTTCTCTCTGGCTGGGAGTCTTCCCTGTCACAGCCTGCTACCTCCGGTTTGTTTAAGGAAGGCGTGACTCGCGGCTGATTTGAGCACAGATTGAGGGGAAATGAAGCTCCGCTCACTCTATTGGTTAATAAGCATGTCACAAAAAGAGGACTGTCATGCTATATGAACATAAATTTTATTAAATTATCAGTACAATAAAGACTATGCAGTGTTATTTTACATTTGATTATTATATTATACAATTGAAGTCAAAATTATTCGCCCTCCTCAAATGATGTTTAACAGAGCAAGGAACTTTTCACAGTATTTCCTATAATATTTTTTCTTCTGGAGAAAGTCTTATTTGTTTTATTTTGGCTACAATAAAAGCAGTTTTTAATTTATTTAAAACCATTTTAAGGTCAATATTATAAAACAATATTTTCTTTCAATTGTCTACAGAACAAATCACTGTTGTACAATGACTTGCCTAATTAACCTAATTAAGCCTTTAAATGTCACTTTAAGCTGAAGACTAGTGTCTTGAAAAATATATAGTAAAATGTTATGCACTGTCATCATGGCAAAGATAAAAGAATACAGTTATTAGAAATGAGTTACGAGTTATATAAAACTATTATTTTTAGAAATGTGTTGAAATCATGAACAAAATTATAAATGTATTCACAGGATTTATCTAACTCCAGTTCGCCTCCATAGAATATTTCCCAATTGTTCTCAGTTATGTTTCCAATGTAAGGTAGACATTGGCACAATGATGCATGTATTTTAGGACTGTGACAAAATTAAAATGTACTGGAAAGAGATTCACAAAATTATTCAACAAAATAACTGGAAAAACTTTTGCTTTGTCCCCAAAGGTATACCTTCTGAATCGTACAGTGGGACTGTGTCTTGATTGTGATAAAGAATGTGTATTAAATGTTTTGTATATACTTGGCCAAAAAATTTATATTATTATTACGGTCAACTGCTCAGATATCTTCAGTCAATATGAGGCCAAGACAGGCGACCACACTTTTACCACTGGAAAAAATAACCTACGATTTACATCAGAGATCTGAGGTGTTCTGGCGCATTTGGTCCTCCCTCTGGAATTTTCTTGAAGGTACTCAGTGACTTTCTAAATTTGATTTTATAATTTCATATTATTTCTGTCTTTGCTTTCAAGCATTTGTATGCATTTGAATTTCGAACAAAAATTGCTTTACTTGTTGTCACGAGATACCAGTACCACTGTTGTTCTGTTAAAAATAAGAAATGTGTTGAAAAATCTTCTTCTTCTCCCGAACCCTTAAAATACATAAACAGATCTAATAATTACTAACATAAAAAAATCAAGCAGAAAACTGAAAAGAGTCTCACCGTAGGGCGCATCCACTCCACATCTCGGGTTTTGGAGGAGTGTGGGGCGAGCTCTTTGAAGCCCAGAGAGGGCGGTTCGGCAGGGAAACAGGGGTCTTCAAATAGGTAGCCTCCTTCCAAACACTCCTGTCTGAGGGCCTCGTAGTCCTGGTTCTGGAAGTGTAAAGCCTGCTCAAAAGAGCCTGCGCCGTCCGCCTTCAGTCTGTTAGCGCTGATGTGTGCCGAGATCCCGCCGTATGAGAACATGCTGGAGCCGTGAGATGCAGAGCCGCTATAAACACTGATTCACACACACTCAACCTTTAACACTGCAAAATCATTTTCGTGTCTTTGTTTTTGGACATTAAAGGGGACCTATTATGGAAAAATCACTTTTATAAATACAGTTGTGTGGCAAAAGAGTTTGAATTCAGCCATCCTCTAATGAAATGCAGAAACACTTTGATTGACATTCTCCCTTTGCACATGTCATTGGAGGGGAAAACCCCACCCATTAGTGATGATCTCTCCCTCATTAGCATAGAAAGCCCTGAGTGAGAAGCAGCCATCCGCCATTAGAGTTTTAGCAATGTACCTTTTAGCACCGAAGTCTCCATAGACTGCCTTATTCTGAGACGCTTCTTTTGATATTTGCAGTTTTTCACTGAGATAACATTAGTCCAATTTTGAATCTGCCACTATGCAGACACACAGGTGTTTGTAGCTCCGCTCTCTTTTTGAAAAGAGCACAATCTCATTTGAATTTACAGCGACAGTCACCAAAATGGCACAATTTGAATCAAAGCCTAAAAGGGACAGTTTCAAAGAGTTATAAAAAAAAATATTTGTGTGGTATTTTAAGCTGAAACTTCACATACACACTCTAGTGACATCAGAGACATTGTAAAAAGGGGCATAATAGGTGCCCTTTAAGAGGACTGCATTTAATTTTGTGCCTAAATTGACATGTAAACATTGTACAGCTTTGGAAAAGAATTAAGAGCCCATAACAAATTACAGTATTATTGGTTCTCTGGATTTTCCATTAATGGGTAAGTTCAATTTCAAATAAGAAAATCATTATCATATACAGATGTCTCTTTAAATTGATATTTCCCATAGGATGCTTTACAATAATACATTTGTGCATATACATCACAGTACCAAAGCCAAAACTGGAGCTAATCTAACAAATTAATTTAAGATTAAGTTAAAAAATTAGTACACCCAAACTAATGTTTTTGGAGGAAAAAATAATAATTTAAATTGTAATAAACAAGAATAAAATCAAGAAAGAGATTATATAATATTTTTTGTTGTTGTTTTAATAACTTGTTTGCATTTAAATGTTTTATCTTCTTAAAGATGTTAGGTGACCAAACCCTTATTTTAATGAATGTAACTGTTTAATAAAACTGTTTTGTATAAGCGGCAGGGTGGCTCAGTGGTTAGCACTGTCGCCTCACAGCAAGAAAGTCGCTGGTTCGAGTCCCGGCTGGGCCAGTTGGCATTTCTGTGTGGAGTTTGCATGTTCTCTCCATGTTGGAGTGTTTTTCCTCCGGGTGCTCCGGTTTCCCCCACAGTCCAAAGACATGCGCTTTAACTAAATTGGCCGTAGTGTATGAGCGTGTGTGTGAATGCGAGAGTGTATGGGTGTTTCCCAGTACTGGGTTGCGGCTGGAAGGGCATCCACTGCATAAAAAATATGCTGGAATAATTGGCGGTTCATTCCACTGTGGCGACTAAGCCGAAGGAAAAATGAATGAATGAATGAATGTTTTTTATAAATGCACCAAAAAATATTGCCTATATTCGCTGAGAAATGGATACAAATATTAATTTTCAAAAGGGGGTGTAGTACTCACTTATGCTGGGCACTGTATACAGCCATAGAAAAATTAAAGGCCACTTAAAAATTCAAATTTTCTGTAGATTTAAGTAAAACATGTTTTTTATTCTGTGAACAACTCATATTTATTTCAATCTTAAAACAAAATGTTGTCATTTGAGTATAAAAAGTTTTCTGCATTCTGCATAACAAAAGGTGCCTCCACTCCCCCGCCATTATTTATATACTGAAAAAAACTGAACATAATTTCTTCATAATAGCCAACAATCAATTCTGTAAGTTATAATAATGTGTTCTCACTTGAAATATTGAAGGCACATTATGAATAGTCTATAAAATAAAACATTAACATTTAACTCGATACACTTGTCTATTACTGGCAAATACAGAAATCACTCTTTTTTTTTCCAGAGATGTACAGTGCTCAGCATAATTGAGTACACCCCATTTTGAAAATGAATATTTTTATCCAATTCTTATTGAATATAGGCAATGTATTTTGGTGCATTTAAACAAAACAGATTTATTAAACAGATATATTTGTTAAAATAATATTTTAGTCACCAAACATATTTAGAAATTGAAAGATAATACAATAAAATTCAAGCAAAATATTGGCAAAAAAAATTACAAACTGCAAAATTTCAACTAAATTTTTCAATTTGTTTGCTTCTCTTGATTTTTCCTCTTTTTAAAATTTGTATTTAATATTTTTTCTATAACATATAAATTTGGGTGTACTAGATTTTGGACCATTATCGTAAGTTATTTTGTTAGATAAGCTCCAAATTTGGCTTCAGTACTAACTAATGCATATGCACAAATATAATATTGTATAGCTATTAAAAAATTTATGAATTTCAAAGATAGATTTGTGAGAGGTGTACTTATATATGCTGAGCACTGTATATAAAGCAGCTTTCGAAAGATTATGTATGTGGTTTATGTGATCTCAGTATCAGTTTTAAATAATACTAAAAATGAATATACTGACAAGAAGTATTTTTGAGTTGTTGTGCTTGTTAAACATTAATGGAACTAAACGGTTTGACCTAGAAAACAATGTTAGAGATTTGGATTTATATTTTATTGCTTGCAAATGCAAAGTCTTTGTCCAGGTTAGCTTCAACTGAACTGAAGCATCAGTTACTGTGCATTTATACAAATTAAATTATTCTTACCATTTCTTATTACAAATATAAACTGGATGGAGGAGTTAATGTGCTAAAGGCAGTCTTTGATAACTATAATGTACATTAAGTTAGTCATTATAAGTCATAATGTGTTTTGCAGGAACAATATTGTCATGGCATATCCGTACTGTCATAGTGTTGGCATTTTATCTCTCTTATTTCTGTATCAATGACTGCATTGTGAAGCTGGCTTAAACAATCACAACACAGACTGAGGGCCTCCCTTTCAATTTCAAAGCAAAAACTACACTCAGTTCAGCCGGACAGCTTTGTATACTGTATAAACTATTTAAAAGATTTATAAAAATATATATATATATAATATATTAAAATATATATAGCCTATACATTCATTCATTTTCTTTTCAGCTTAGTCCCTTTATTAATCTGGGGTCGCCACAGCGGAATGGACCGCCAACTTATCCAGCATATGTTTTACGCAGCGGATGCCCTTCCAGCTGCAACCCATCACTGGGAAACATCCATGCACACTCATTCACACACATACACACACTATGGACAATTTAGCTTACCCAATTCACCTGTACTGCATGTCTTTGGACTTGTGGGGGAAACCCACGCGAACACGGGGAGAACATGCAAACTCCACACAGAAACGCCAACTGACCCAGCCGAGGCTCGAACTAGCGACCTTCTTGCTGTGAGGCGACAGTGCTACCCACTGCGCCACCGTGCAGCCCTATAGCCTATACACCGACTTAAAAAACCTACTAATACTAAGAAATGCACTAAAGTACAAGTTTAAACCCTCAATCATTATATGTAACATTTAAATATTACTTTTAGGGGAGATTTATGAAGTGTTCTGTACATTGTTTCTTTTCTAAAGGCATGCTAAATATTCAGTCTTCGTGTGGTGTTGTCTTGGTGTCTCCGTCAACTCTTCGCGAATCACTGCGTTTCATTTAACGTTAATCAACTACAGCGTTAGCATTACTGCGACAAAATACTACGTTTTGAAGCTTCAAAATGTGCATAACATTCACGTCAGACGCTGAATAAAGTGTTTCATGCGGCAGACTAACCGCAGGCCGACAGAGATCTACAACAACACGGTCAAGATAAATCTCGACATGATTCATTCAGGGCAGAAAAACAAGAACCGCCAAACTTGCCTTGCAGCTGCGGTCCTGTCAGTCTCTTCTCTGACGGGATGTGTGATATTATACAGTAATAATCCACTCGATAGACAGGCGGTGTGTGTTACAGCTTCAGTCTGTGTATGTGTGTTTAAGGCTAAAGGAGGCGGGGCGACCAACACTGACATGAACAAGTGCACTTGTCGCCATATAACGGGCAAGCGCGTCACAAATTAACGGGTAGCCTATGCATTATGTTAATTATGTTATATTCTCTAAACAATATCCGTAAAATAGCAGTTTTTCTGTATTTTGTGATTCATGTTTTTATTTATTTTTATTTATGTTTTGAATTGCATTATGGGACCTTGGTCTTTCTTTTAACAACTTTTAACGTTGAAAATCTCGAAAAAGTGACTTTTATTAACATTTTTAATAGTTTAAAGGGATATATTGTCTGGGTTGGTGTTGTATATTACGCTACAAAAACCTTGTCATAAACTGCCGGTACATTTTCTGTTATTTCACACTTATTTCTCTATATATTATTTCTTATACTTTATATTATTTCAAACCATAGATATATACACTAGATATCGCATACGGACCCTCAGCATGCGTCAATAGCGCCGCCATATTTGTACAGTGCTCCCAGGACAAACATCATTCAACCGCACTAGTCGAGACAGTGTGCCAATGTGAAGATGATGGACTTTAGCACTGCTTACGGGTGTAGTAACGAGCAAACAAAGAAAACAAAGCACAAAGGCAGAACATTTCATAGGTAAGATTTCGTTTTTACATGTTACAAACTTTTGTGCTCAACAAGTAACATTAATGATAATACAGTCTCTTACTGCACTCATCATAAGGCAAAGTAGCATCAACTCGCACTGAATTCTAGGCTTATGCTAGTTTTGTTGAATAAAATCAGCAAACAATGAAAAAGAAATATGACAACAAGATGCTGCGGTGCCAGAAACTTGTATTATTGTCGGCTAAGTGAACGAGTCGTTCATAACGGGGATTCATTCCCAAACGAATCGCTCCCTCCGTTAGAATGAGAAGTGAAAGCAGGAGAGGGGCTGTGTTTCAGGACACGGATTAGATCAAATTTAACAGGGAGGGAGAATAATACATTTTCATGCACACAAACACACTCTTTATCGGCAATGCCCGTGTGGTCACTTATCTATCGACGTAGAAAAGTGATGTAAAATTATAATTTTCGTAATTACATTTTTTTTTACATTTCTT
This sequence comes from Danio jaintianensis, assembly GCA_903798115.1. NCBI lineage: Eukaryota > Metazoa > Chordata > Actinopteri > Cypriniformes > Danionidae > Danio > Danio jaintianensis. The sequence goes on along the minus strand of CAIGQV010003909.1, from coordinate 6,515,469 downwards.
CGCGTACTGACCACGGGGGAAAACTCCCGATCATAGATATATGTATATATGTGTATATCTCTGGCTCTGGATGGCCACAGTCCTCCACTGCAGCTTGGTCCCGCATTCATTTCAAAGGAGCGCTACCCTGTACGAAAATGGCGGCTCTATTGACGCATTCCTTCCAATAGACAACAATAGGCCAGGCGACATCTAGTATATCTATGATTTCAAACTACTAGAATGTCAATAAAAATCACTTTGTTAAACTGTAGACAACATCAAAAGTCGATAGAGCAGGGATCAAGGTCCCATAATACAATTCACAACCGTAAAATAAACACTTGTGAATCACAAAATACGGAAACGCTTATTTAACAATTTTTTTTACAGTGTAGAGTCTGTCTCTGTTAATCAGAACCATTGAGTTACTTATATAGAAATATAAAGAACAATATTTTAAAACTGTTTGTATAAAATTCTGCATTATAGTATAACATGTAGCCTATATCATATTGAAATATATATTGGGTTCATACAATGTCTACTTTCAACAGCTACTTTAAAGAGCCCCTATTATGTTTTTGAAAATGAGCTTCCATGTAGTGTGTAGCACAGCTCTAAGTGAATGGAAACATCCAGCTGAGGTTTAAATCTGAAAGTGCACAGGGTTTAAAACTATTGATTCTTTAACGAAATAGTTGACTCAGAGTCGAATGAATGAATCGAGTTGGGTTCGGATCTTTTGCTTGAACGCGTCGATAAGGTACATCACCAAATATGTAGTTCCAGATCCGGTAAAATGTGAACGCGCCTTTGACTTCAGACACTAGCAGAGTGCTGAGGATCATAGGATTGATCATGACACGAAGATGACGATCACTGACAGATGGAGATTCGGCTGCAGGGAATAAAGGGTTAAAGTTCATTTTCACAATGACACCACAGTATAGCCAACCGTGTGCTGTGTTTGTTCCTGTCATATTTCTGATTTTTGATACAATAACCTAAGCTGCAGCGCGGGATTCGTCGGCCGTTTGCTAAGGAAGGAGCAGCAGACACTATTATGTATGGGACTTTGTCAGGGACTTTTTCAGTAACTGTTACAGTTCATATGGACCAGTTTCTACTTCCTCTGGATCACAACATGTAAGTGTAATTAAAATTGTTGCCTCGTTTTGTGTTGTTTAATTGTGTGTTATAAGTTGTAACCGCCCCGCGCGGCTTGTAATAACGTATCTACTATAGATCAGTGCTTGTACTGTATCTCTCAGGTTAAATCTATTCACTAGAAGTTAAAGCTATTCACATATTGTGTCTAAAACCACGTTGAAAACGCGACGCGTGATTCTTCCTTTACCGATTTAAATGCGTTTCTGAACTTGCGATCCTCTGCCGTTTGTCTTTGCTATGGCCACCATCAGCTGTTCCTCACACGCGCGATGCGGTCAGTTTTCAAAATAGTTCAACTTTAGCCACTGTGTGGATTAATACTGAATGTGTATCGTTGTTATTACTTGGGGTTAGGGTTAAGAGTAGAGTAATATGCTGGTGTTTAACTGCATTGCTTTATTGCATTCCTGCATTGGGCTCTCACACACTCTCTGCTACTTCATAGCCGTGGTGGGTATTTCTCTCTGTCTCGTGCTGAACCCAGTCGACCAATCACAACAGACTGGGTCATCGGACCAATCAGCGCAGATTAGCTTCGCGCTAAGGAGAGGTTTGGGAACAAATGAATCGCTGAATGAATCATTAGGGTGTTGTTAGGATAATTAGGTAAAAATAAATGCATATTATAAGACAATGAAAGTGTTTATTGACCTTGCATGCATATCAGCCTGTTGTTGGAGACCCCCAAAACCAAAATATGACTATTTATAATGCAAAATAGTATGGAGCCAGATCAGTCTCAATAATAATACATTTGCATACATAAAATTCATAAATGCACAACACAATTCGTAAATTTAAAACACAATTCATAAATGCACAACTCCAATTCATAAATCCACAACTCCAATTCATAAATTCACAACACAATTCATAAATTTAAGTAAAAAGCAAAAATATTTCCCAAACACTCACACATATGCATCTTACATAAATACATTTAAAATGTTTACACAATTATGTATATATGACGTTCTTGGATGACTTTCCTCATGCATTTATGAATTATGTAAGATGTATTTATGAACCACTGAATGTGCATTTGAAAATGCTCACACGAGCATGGAGTCCTTTGAATTTGTGTGTGGTATTTTTGAGACCTTCCTGGCAGGACAAGATTCGTACACATCTTTTTTTGGAGGATATTCTGTTAAGCCAATCGCGGTGAGTTTTTAATCCACCAATCAAAACACTCCTTACTGAACAAACTCAAGAAGCTCCACCATTTAATTATTACTATTTTATATAAAATAAAATAAATCGTTTTAGCAGTATTATTAGACATTTGTCAAAAATTAAAACAACTGAGTAACGTTATATGTCAGTAATATTGAGTACGAGGATCTTATGTCATTCGCGAACGGCAGGATTCAATGCATTCAGTAGCAAATCTTACTGAACGAATCATTGATTCAAATGAATCGGTTAAATAAAAGACTCGTTTAGCAATACAATCACTTGCTGCCACCTGCTGACATTTTCAGAATATCATTTTGCCGATCTCCTCTGTGATCAGAATGTTATGTTTGAATTGAATCCCATGAAATTTGGCGCTTTAATTGTTATGTAAATGCATTTATTATCTAATTCACTTTTAGATGCAGATACTTTACCACTTATGCAGCACAATAATGTTATAGAAGTCATTCATTCATTCATTCATTCATTTTCTTTTCGGCTTAGTCCCTTTATTAATCTGGGGTCGCCACAGCGGGATGAACCGCCAACTTATCCAGCATATGTTCTACGCAGCGGATGCCCTTCCAGCTGCAACCCATCACTGGGAAACATCCATACACACTCATTCACACACATACACTATGGACAATTTTAGCTTACCCAATTCACCTATACCGCATGTCTTTGGACTTGTGGGGGAAACCGGAGCACCCGGAGGAAACCCACGCGAACACGGGGAGAACATGCAAACTCCTCACAGAAATGCCAACTGACCCAGCCGAGGCTCGAACCAGCGACCTTCTTGCTGTGAGGCGAACATGCTACCCACTGCGCCACCGCGTCGCCATGTTATAGAAGTCACTTATTAAATTGTTATCAGCCTATATTATTCTGATTAAATTGCTAAATTTAGCTTTAAAGATATCATTAAAACAAAATATTCCGAAGAATGCTGGAAGAAGTAGCCATTCACATCAAAAGTCCATGATGACAGAATTTTTGGGTCAACTATCCCATTTATTCATTCATTTTCCTTCGGCTTAGTCCCTTTATTCATCAGGGGTCGACACAGCGGAATGAACCGCCAACTTATCCAGCATGTTTTACCAAGCGAATGCCCTTCCAGCTGCAACCCATCACTGGGAAACATCCATGCACACTCATACACACACATACACTAAGGCCAATTTAGCTTATTCAATTCACTCAAGCGCATGTCTTTGGACTGTGGGGGAAACTGGAGCACCTGGAGAAAACACACGCCAACACGGGGAGAACATGTAAACTCCACACAGAAATTCCAACTGGCCCAGCCGGGACTCAAACCAGCGACCTTCTTGCTGTTAGGCGACAGTGCTAACCTATTGGGTAAACTATCCCATTAATATTATAGAAATAGAAGTTCTCCAGTAAATAAAAAAGAATAATATCAAAAAAATAATAAAAGATAACTTTATTTAATTGACAGCAACATGGCTGTAATATTATTTAATGCATTATAAATTCCAAATGGTCCACAATACAATGTTTCATTTACACAAGGAAACACCAGATAAAAACAGTGCTTGCAAGGCATCAAAGAAAGGCACACTTGATAAACTTGAGTCTTAAATTTCATTCAAAAGTATAGAAAACAACAAATGACTGTAGATTTTGATAAGCCAGCCTAAGCATTTCTGTTAAACAGTCTTGTCATTAAACGGTTCACTACATTTTAAGATCTGCCTTGTTCAAAATCAATGATCTAGACTGCCTGACTGAGATCAAATTTAAAGTGGGTCTCACACTGAACAAGAAGCACTGCACCAAATCACACTGAGAATACACAAGACATGTCACTCATATAGTTTTGAATGGGGAAATGTGTAAAGGTCAATTTGGCGAATGAAGCCCCGCCTTCTAGTACAGAAGCCAATCATTGATCTCTATAGACTGACGATTCTCCAAGCGAGGGGCTCGGACCAGACGTGTTTCTGCAGATTTTGTGCGATTCAAACGTTTTGAAATGAAACTAAATATACGGTCTTTGTTTAATTTTATTGCAGATCATTCATTTTCTTTTCGGCTTAGTCCCTTCACCAATCAGGGGTCGCCACAGCAGAACGAACCGCCAACTCATCCAGCACATGTTCTACGCAGCGGATGCCCTTCCAGCCGCAACCCATCACTGGGAAACACCCACACACTCATTCACACACATACACCACGGACAACTTAGCCTACCCAATTCACCTATACCACATGTCTTTGGACTGTGGGGGAAACCAGAGCACCCGGAGGAAACCCACGCCAACACGGGGAGAACATGCAAACTCCACACAGAAATGCCAACTGACCAAGCCAAGGCTTGAACCAGCGACCTTCTTGCTATGAGGCGATTGTGCTACCCACTGTGCCACCGCGTTGCCCTTTATTGCAGATCTCTATTATAAAATTTAATCGTAAGCTTGGCAAGCAATTTTTGCGAATTTGATGTTTCCCCATTCAAACAGAATGCCCGAGCATGCTGCCCGAGAGGTGTTTCAAAGATGGCCGCCAAGTGAAATGACTTGACTTAAAGGAACTTTGACAGTGTGGAGTCACATCTTTAAAATATAAACACAATATTTTCTATAGACGTACAAAACAGTTGTCAGTACACGATGCTTAAACATATTTTTAGCTTGTTTTATGCTTCAACAACTAAACGAATGCTTTAGTCTATCTAACTGACTCTGTTCAGAATATAAATCAAGCATTACACTATCAATGCTGTTAAAGGAACATCATGAAATTGAATATACAAATCACAACAATTTTCACCATAACTTGCATGAAGTTTCCTACAAAATAAAGTTGTAATGGAGAGCGTGTGCATTAAAGACCCTATAAAATCAAAATTGCAGTTTTAATAGCACATGCAATAATTAATAATAACAAATGGTTCTTTGCTGTGACAGTGTGGCTACTTTAAATCCCTACTATATTCATTCATTCATTCATTGTCCTTCGGCTTAGTCTCTGATTTATCAGAGGTCGCCACAGCGGAATGAACCGCCAACTATTCCAGCATATGTTTTACACAGCGGATGCCCTTTCAGCCGCAACCCAGTACTGGGAAACACCTATACACTCTAGCACTCACACACATACACTACGGCCAATTTTGTTTACCCAATTCACCTGTAGCACGTCTTTGGACTGTGGGGAAACTGGAGCACCCGGAGGAAACCCTACTATTATATGTTCCATTCAAAAATTAATAGAAAAAATTTCCCATGCTCTTGATTATATAATACTAGTGTGTTATTAGCATTACTATATGGTTAACATTCTGCTAGGCTGTTGTTTACTGGCCAAAAGTTTGATGATAAAATCTGATCCCTGTAGTCTATGAGATTTTATTAAAGCATTTAACTGTGGACCAGGTTAATATGACACACCTGGTCATGGTAAAGCACAAAGTATACTTTAGTTTTATGTACAGTTGAAGTCAGAATTATTAGCCCTCCTGAATTATAATGTGTATTTTTTACCCAGTTTCTGTTTAACAGAAAGAAGACTTTTTTCCAACACATTTCTAAACATGATAGTTTTCATAACTCATTTCCAATAACTGATTTCTTTTATCTTTGCCATGATGACAGTACATAATATTTTACTAGATATTTTCAAGATACTAGTAATTAGCTTAAAGTGACATTTAAAGGCTTAACTAGGTTAATTAGGCAAGTTAGGGTGGTTTGTTCTGTAGACAATTGAAAAAATAGTGTTTAAGGGAGCTAATAATATTGGTCTTAAAATGGTTTTAAAAAAATTTAAAAACTGCTTTTATTCTAGCCGAAATAAAACAAATAAGACTTTCTTCAGAAGAAAAAATATTATAGGAGATACTGTGAAAAAAATCCCTTGCTCTGTTAAACATCATTTGGGAAATATTTGAAAAAATAAAATAACATTTTCACAGGAGGGCTATTAATTTTGACTTCAACTGTATATGCGAGGGTTCACATACAGTGCATGTGATGGAAACTTTGTCATCAGCAGACATATTTTTTGTTCTGGCAGAAACAATGTGCAACTCACATACACACTTCTGAATTGTTTTTGCACTACTCAGATGCACGACTCAGGTCAGCAGCCAAAAAAATATTAAAATGATGCCTTGCAAGCACGGCAAAAAACCCGAAAGTGCATTACAAACAAAACAGCAGCCAATTATACTTGTTTCTCTGTAGCAAATACAATGGACACATTTACAAGTTCCTGGTGGTCTATTATACTAATTAAGCATTTAGTAATATGATTGTAATCTGTGCAAGTTAACTAGCGCAATAAAAATATAGTCATCCTCTGGGTCTTTAAATCATAGCAAATGACAGCCACTGAAAAAAAAGAAAGGAAAATAACCATTTAAAACTACTTGAAGGTAAAAAAATAAATGACTATTAAGTATAACATTATTCAATTCATTACCTGAAAGAAGTCCAGCTCAATAAACCCACTGTTGTCTATATCCATCCTCTTGAACACTTCTACAAAACGTAAAACAAAGGAATTAGTAACTTGACGTTTAACTGATATAAAAAGATACAAAATATAGGTCACTATTTATTTTAAAGGGCACCTATCATGCAAAATCAACGTTTGGAAGCTGTTTGGACAGAACTGTGTGTATGTATAGTGTGTAAAACATTAATGCTTCATATAGCCAAATATAAAATACTAACAAAAAATCACAATGCACAGTGGATCAATAACATGCCCTTCTGTTTAGCTATGGAAAAGATTTAATATATGTTAAAAGGCAAACATATTGCTTTTGAGAAAATGTGGACACCATTTATATATCTTATTTCAAATTCAGATTTTAGCAATATATTAAATGAAACAGGAAAAGACGAATAAATTGACACTGACTTGGCCTATCTACACATTTCCAAAGATTTATTTAAATAAACCATTGTCATATTGATGATCTGGTGCATGCCTTCTATGGATGATTTGTATTTTCAACAATTCCTCCCTAATGTTTTATCTAGAATAATCTGTTACTAATTAAAACAACATGTGCCCCCTTTTTTTAATATCCTTTTTCTCTTCTCTTTTTTGTTTTTTAGTTATGTCATTGTTGTTTTTCTTTTAAATTGAAAACAAAGATGTAAATATGATTGTGATGTATTATATTGTCACAATTGTTTTACAACTCAGTAAAAAGATTGTTAAAAAAATAAAATAAAATACAAATCTCCCTAAACCTACATAAACCTACATAAACCGGTCGGAATTAGGAATTCTTTGCACTTACTGAACATCATCTCCAGGCGCATCACACAGGACACAAAGTTGTCAAAGTCGATGGTCATGTCTGCATCTCCATAGCGTGCAGCCAAACTCTGATGAATGCAGTCATTCAGAGAGAATCCTGTGCAGTAATTAACAATAAATTAAGTTACTTTGTTAAACCCAGAGTTTTACTTACTGCTAGCTAATAACTGCCCAAAAATGTGCCTCATATCACAGCTTTCAGGAATATACTGACTAAAATATATACTTTGAAAATCATTAATCTGCATTTTTAAAGTGATTAAATAAGACTGATTTTATTTTCAAGGTTTACAAAAGAAAGAAAAGAAAAAAAAAAAAAGGGTGGTGGCTCAGTGGATAGCACTGTGGCCTCACAGCAAGAAGGTCGCTGGTTCAAGTCCCAGCTGGAGTTTGCATGTTCTCCCCGTGTTCGCGTGGGTTTCCTCCGGGTGCTCCGGTTTCCCCCACAGTCCAAAGACATGTGCTATAAGTGAATTGGATGAACTAAATTGGCCGTAGTGTATGTGTGTGTGTGTGTGAGAATGTGAGAGTGTTTCCCAATACTGGGTTGCGGCTGGAAGGGCATCCACTGCGTAAAACATATGCCGGAATAGTTGGCGGTTCATTCCGCTTTGGCGACCCCTTATAAATAAGGGACTAAGCTAAAGGAAAATGAATGAATTAAACATTTTTTATTAATTTCCATAATTTCCACTTCTATTTACTGTTTACTGTTAAAGGATCCTAGAGTTAAAGTAATAAATGTATGTGTTCATGGATATAATCACACTCTCAACTGCTGTTTGTTGCAAGAATATTATGCTGACAAGGAACTGAGTATATAATCAATAGGATTGTACCAACCAAATTGTTAAGACCAATGATTAATGATAATCCCTCATCATCTGTTTATGTATCTGTATCAAACCAGCCAGTTTTTTTTGGTGCACAAAAGTGTTCTTGGAGCTTCATATGATGATTGAATGAGTTGAATAACAGAGAGAAATAAAATATCTTAATCTGGGTTATAAAAATGAATGGGAATCTCAGGGGATTGAAACAACATGAGGGTGAGTAATTAATAACAGAATTATAATTTTTGGATGAACTAACCCTTTAAATGCGTGTCAACAACTAAACACTCATTATCCTGAATTTTATTACTTTCTACTGAAAGTTATTATTCATAATGAAGCAGTTTTAAAATAAGTCCGAAAAAATGTCATAGGCTAGCATACTGTACCTGCTTCCTTCAAAGCCATTCGCATCTCTGGTGTACTCATACAGCCGGAGCCATCCATGTCATTCTTCTTATAAATGACCTAAAAAGGGGACAATGAAGATGTCAGCCCAAAACAACCAATGAAAACTGAATTTTCAAACTTTTGACATAAACTCACCAGATACTTTTGAATTTTCTTCCAAAGTGTAGCAAACTCAGCTAATCCTAGTTTACCATTTCCACTTTCCTGCATTAGAGTTAAGCAAAACTGACTTTCATTCATTCATTCATTTTCCTTCAGCTTAGTCCCTTTATTAATCAGGGGTCACCACAGCGGAATTAACCGCCAACTTATTCAGCATATGTTTTACACAGCGGATGCCCTTCCAGCTATAATCCAGTACTGGGAAACATCCATACACACTCATTCACACTCATACACTAGGGCCAATTGAGTTTATTCAATTCACCTATAGCGCATGTCTTTGGACTGTGGGGGAAACAAGAGCACCCGGAGAAAACCCACGCCAACACGGGGAGAACATGCAAACTCCATGTTTGCATGCAAACTCATGACTCGAACCAGCGACCTTCTTGCTGTGAGGCAACAGTGCTAACCACTGAGCCACCGTGTCGCCAAAACTGACTTTCATAAATACTAATAATTAATAAGTATAATTAAACCGGCTTCTGTGAAGGATACATCCATGAGGTTGACCATCACCCTACATGTGTCCAAACTGAAACCATCTGTCTTAATATCTGTTCCTGTATGAAGGAGAGAAATGGAAAAAAAATGAAAAAGATCCTATACATATATACATATAAAAGGTATATATAAAAAGTTTAAGGATTTAAGGACAAGGCTTACTCTTTGCCACTATTTTGTTGAAAATTGTTCGCAGCTCAGAAGCAGAGATCTCCATGTCCTTAGGCAAAAGGAAACAATATTTTTTTTATATGTTTATTTGCTCAAATGTGTTTCATGTTTATCAAGTAAGAGATTATGCAGGGTCTAAAATAACTCACATCTCCTGCAAGTTTAGTAAACAGCCCCCTAAAGCCAGAATCAACCTCTTCTTCAGACATCATTTCCTGAAGAGGCAGAAAAGAGAGAGGGTATTCACGGTAATAAAGTCAATGAAATCATTTTACCAGAGACAAGAGAAAATAGGACTTACATCATCTACATTTGCTTCTATAGGGTCATCACATTGTCTGGAGAAAATAAGAGAGACAGAGATATTATATAGCCCCCTCATAAAATATAACAACAAATACAATAATAATTTTCATTCATTCATTCATTTTCATTCGGCTTAGTCCCTGATTTGTCAGAGGTCGCCACAGCGGAATGAACTGCCAACTTATCCAGCATATGTTTTACACAGCGGATGCCCTTCCAGCCGCAACCCAGTACTAGGAAACACCCATACACTCTCTCACTCACACACACACTCATACACTATGGCCAATTTAGTTTATCCAATTCACCTATAGCACATCTTTGGACTGTGGGGGAAACCGGAGCACCTGGAGGAAACCCACGCCAACACAGGGAGAACATGCAAACACAGAAATGCCAACTGGTCCAGCCGGGACTCAAACCAGCGACCTTCTTGCTGTGAGGCGACAGTGCTAACCACTGAGCCACTGTGCCACCCACAATAATAACAATAATAATAATAATAATAATAAAATCATGTACATTTGAATAAATAATACATATAATGAAACTATATAATAATATATAGAAGCTTAATTTTCTTTATATCATATATGCCATAGTTGGTGGACTGATACAATTTTTTGCAAAATGCCCACAAATTTATTAAGGACTAAAATAAAAAAAAAATTAAAAAATAAAAAATAAAAATTATTTCAATTTGAACAAACTAAGGAGATAATTTCTTGTGGAACTCTCGAATTGTTAATGCCAGACAATACCAAAAATATGAAAAAACAAAAATCATTATTTTGTAATATACAGTTATGTTATGCCTGATCATATGTACAAAACACATATTAAAATAAATAAAATAAAATAATTATTTACATTTTTAACAAACTAAGGGTATAATTTCTTTT
>CAIGQV010003909.1:6492558-6504532 GCA_903798115.1 Danio jaintianensis | reverse complement strand
ATTATTTTAATTTTAACAAACTAAAGAGATAATTTCTTATGGAACTGTTGCATAATTAATGCCAGACAATACCAAAAATATTTTTATTTTTTATTTTGTAATATATAGTTATGCTATGATCAATCATATGCACAAAACACATTTAAAAAAACTAAAATAAAATAATTATTTCAATTGTAACAAACTAAGGAGGCACTCTTATGGAACTCTTGAATTATTAATGCCAGACAATACCAAAAATATGAAAATATATATTTTTTTCCATTATTTTGTAATATATAGTTATGTTATCTTTGATTATATGCACAAAACACATATTAAAATAAATAAAATAAAATAATTAAAATTTTAACAAACTAAGGGTATAATTTCTTTTGGAACTGTTGAATTATTAATGCCAGACAATACCAAAAATATGAAAATATTTTGTCATTATTTTGTAATATACAGTTATGCTTGATCATATCTAGACAACACATATTTTTAATCAGTAAAACAGACAATACTTACTGCATCTCAGACTGTTTCTCGGAGAACACGCGGACACAAAAATCACCGTTCTGGTGCGGGTCGAATGTAGAAGGGACGATGAGATATTCTCCAGGAGGAAGCTTGAAGCGGGTGCTGACCTCTCTCAGGTTGATAAAGGTTTCAGATCGAGCTTTCTGAGCGTGAGTCAGGAAATAGTTCTTATCCAGATGAACCTCCTTTTGCCCATGGAACTGCAATGAGGTGAACAAGAACCAGAGGAACAATATTTGTACATTTTCAACACTACAAGTCAACACAGCATTGACAGAGTGATTGCCAGTTAGTTGCTAGTGTGGTTAAGGTGGTTACTTGTTCAGTTTGGCCTATTAATATTATTGTCACGATCACGATCCTTGCAGTTCGCTGGAGAACTACAATGCTGTCACTTTATAAACTACATATCCCGTCATGCACCTCACACACACCTGTTCTGTTTCTCCGTTGATTACACACACACAGCTGGAAGCTGATCAAGGACTCATTACACAGACTATTTATACAGCTCACATTCCTACTCACTTTGCTTAGTCTTGTTTATCTGTAAGCATTACAAAGCGGTTTCCTTGTCTTTTTTGTTCCATTCCGTGTTTCCAGACCCTCGCCTTGTTTTCTCGTCATTGATTCTTTGCCGCCTGTATAGACCACTCGCCTGTTGTTTTACTTCACCTTTTGGATTACCTGCACGTGGATCCTCAACTCTGTTCTTCAGTGTCTCACCGTTAAAATTATACTAATAGGTTTGTCAATTGCTTTGTTTCTAAATATACAGTTGAAGTCAGAATTATTAGCACCCCTGCATATTTTTGTCCCCAATTTCTGTTTATTGAAAAGAGAAAATTTTCAACACATTTCTAAACATGATAGTTTTAATAACTCATTTCTAATAACTGATTTCTTTGCCATGATGACAGTACATATTTTACTAGATATTTGTCAAGATACTAGTATTCAGTTTAAAGTGACATTTAAAGGCTTAACTGGGTTAACCAGGTTAATTAGGCAAGTTAGGGTAATTAGGCATATCATTGTAAAATGATGGTTTGTTTTGTAGACAATCGAATAAAATATTGCTTAAGGGGGCTAATAATTTTGACCTTAAAAAGTTTTTTTTTTTTTAATTAAAAACTGCTTTTATTGTAGCCAAAATAAAACAAATCAGACTTTCTCCAGAAGAAAAAATAATATAGGAAATACTGTCAAAATCCCTTGCTCTGTTTGGGAAATATTTCAAAAAGAAAAAAATACAGGAGGGCAATTCATTTTGATTTCAACTGTATATCTATTGTTTCTCTTGGCTTTATTTGTATGTTTTTATAATGTTTTGTAAAATATTATAATAACAATAAACTATTTTTATATAGCGCTATCTCAAGGCACTTTACAGACATAACATGTGCAGCAGTAAAAGATACAAGGATGAATGCAAACAAAATGTAATAATAAAAAAATGACTAAAAACACATAAAATAATAATAATAGTAATAGATCTAAAAATCATGTAAAAGTCAAATAAAAGCTTACTCTTTTAAATAAATAATTGGTCTGTCATATGTACAGCACTTTGGTCAGTCTTGTGGCTGTTTTTAAATGTGCTTTGTAAATAAATGATCTTGAACTCGTGTGTTTTGAGTAATTGTGTGTTAGGGCTGCATAATATATCGCTTGAGCATCGATATCACTCCCACAAATCTATCTTTTAAATTCATATTTTTAATAGGAAGCTATACAATATTATATTTGTGCATATACATTAGATTAGTCAGTACTGAAGCCAAATCTGGAGCTTATCTAACAAAATAACTTACGATAGCGGTCCAAAAACTAGTACACCCACATTATATGTTATATGTTATAGAAAAATATTAAATACAAATTTTAAAAAGAGGAAAAATCAAGAGAAGCAAAAAAAATTGAAAAATTTAGTTGAAATTTGGTAGGTTGTAATGTTTCTGGCAATATTTTGCTTGAATTTAATTGTATTATCTTTCAATTTCTAAATATGTTTGGTGACTAAAATATTATTTTTATATATATATCTGTTTAATAAATCTGATTTGTTTAAATGCACCAAAATACATTGCCTATATTCACTGAGAAATGGATACAAATATTCATTTTCAAAATGAGGTGTACTCAATTATGCTGAGCACTGTATATATATCGCAATATATTACATTATATATATATCGAAATATACATTGCAGAGAAAAAAAATATCGCAATGTCAAATTTTTCCAATATTGTGCAGCCCTACTGTGTTGTTATTTACATTAAAAAGCATATTATCAAAAACCATCATCATGTGCAGAAATTCTATTTACAGGTTACTCCACTGTGCTCACCTGAGAAGGCACCTAAAATGAAAAGAAAAAAAATAATTGTATAATCAGCACCCTTTACAGGTTATGTTTTAAATTTTACCATCAATATTAACAAAGATATACAACTTCTGCATATTAGCACTCCACCTCATAGATGGCATAGCCGATAGTGTGCATGTCTTCTCCAGACTTCCTCATCTTGCGGCGGTTCTTCTGAATCAAGCCGATCACCACACTGCAGCCCACTTCATTATCATCAGGATCATCATCTTCCTCCTCCAGTTTGATCTTAAACTGAGGATTCATCCAGAATGTGTCTGTGGAAGACCGCAGATTATTATGATGACAGTGCATAATTTCTTAGGTTGCATATTTTACACTTATGCAATATATTTTGTCAAATACACTACCATTCAAAGCTGATTTTCAGTGTTTTTGAAAGACATTTGTTACGTTTAATCACTAAAATATTATTATTAATATTTATTAATATATATTAAGATATAAATTTCAGTATATATTCATATCTAATATTCAGTCTTTAGTGTAACATGTTCTTCAGCAATCATTACATAATAAGACATAATTTTTGATGATTTTAGGAAAAATGTTGACCCCAAAAATTACAAAGGGCTACACTGTGTATTAAAAAAAACAGAAGCAAAAAGTAACACACTGCTTCAGATTTGTCTGTTTATATGCAAATGAGCTGCTGCTCCCCGCCCCCTTTCCAAAAGAGGGTGGAGCCTTTACAGCTTTTGTTTTGAATGCTCTGAGAGCAATAAACAAAATATTTGCATGTGTATTAAAGCCTTGTCAATTTAAACTCATAATATATGTATATATGAAACTAATATATGATTTTCTGAGCACATACAGTATGAAACATAGTGACAACATGCACAATATGTAAGATTTTTGTATCAAAAACACTAGAATGGTGTTATTTATTTTGTTAACTAATGTTTTGAAGAATGTTCAAATCCAGAGAACTAAGCAATTTTAAAGTGTTATTGTGTTGCCATGCTAATGTGTCATTGTGTTACCATGCTAATAAAGTCATACACTCTCGATTTCCAGTTTTTATTCATATAAAACGTTAAAAAAAATATATAAAACACCAAAGACAGATTATCTGCTTTTGTTTGTTGTGAGTTTGCGCCATCTAGTGGCAAAGTGCCTTTAGCCCTGTCCGCATGTCTGAGAATGATTTAAATCTGCGATTATATGACATGTACATTCCCAGAAGCAAACTCAAAACAACAATCTAGGTTTTTAACTGAACAGTGAAATCTGAAATGGAGAATAACTCTCTTTTGAGTGATTTTGTGCTTTGTAACTTTTTTTAGCTTCAGTAACGTTTTTTTTCTTCAGAATTATGAACAAAAGTAAGGGTAAAAACTATAATTATTGTTGTCCTTTTTTACTGTCATTATTACTATCATTACATTATGATTGTATTTATATCTATATTATTTGCTTCATTTTTATGATATTTGCAACCTATAATAATATGCTTTCTACTGTTATGCATGTTATATATATTTTTTTATGCTTTTGATTTATGCACTCTGACCTGTCCACCCCGTTACCTTTACATGTGCACAGACACAAACATGCATGCACATACACACACGCACACTTGCCTGTACCTGACTTTTTATTTGATGTTTGGCTTTTTCATCTCTGTTCTTTGTTTTTTTTTTCCTTCCATTTATATGTGATTCCATGTAATTTGTGTACCTCTTGCATATTAATAATAATAATAAAAATAAAAAGATTAAATAACAATAAAATTATAATTGGCCCTTTTTAAAACATGCCATTTCTGTGCTACTTGACACCACTGACAGATAGTTCCTCAAACTCAATGGATTGTTATGTGGTTATGCCATGCCCTTTTAAAGAGACTGCAATTTCATTTGGTGCCACTAGTGACACATAAATTACACACTTCCCCTTCACGGTCACAGAAATATAAACATGCGTACATGGATGGTTCCTGCAACCACCAGCTGTAGAGCCTTTTCTCCAGGTGCCGTCAAATTTACACACACTCCAGTGTTTGAGCGAGTCAGATGTCAGCGTGTCTGGGGTCAGAGTGCAGATCTCTAAGCGGGAATACTGCCTCACAAAATCTGAAAATGACATCCTACATATGCACAAAAAGAGGAATAATGGTGAATAATTGTGCTTTGGTGAAGCGGGTTATGTGGTTTTTAATTGAAGTGATTTTTACCAGAATTCTCCATCTTCTGATTTCACATTCTCACGTTCAGATGGATCGACAGCGTTCCACTCAGAAGAGCTAAAAAACATTGAGATTATTAAGGGAAACACGATTACTATTTTACTATATACTATTTTATATACAAAACATACATGTATAAAAATACAAACATAATGTTACAAGCTCAGACAACAGCATTATATACATTTGAATTCATAAAGAAGTTAAAGAGGCTAAATGTAAGAATTTACAATTTTTGAATAGCTTTTTATTGCTAATCCGTAGACTGATTTTTATGTGGTGCAGCACATATTTAGACACACACATAGACATCGCCTATATACTATATAACTGCAGGTTAATGTTTATATATAACAACTTTAACTATTAACAAATAACTGTTATTTACTATTTACTGTTATACTAACTGTTAACTGTTAAAAGCTTTTAGTTACTAGCCGGCAGCTAGCTCTCTGCAACTCTCACATGGTTGGCCACTGAAGCTAAGCAGGGCTGCGACATGGGGCCACATGGGAAAGCTAGGTTGCTGCTGGAAGTGGTGTTAGTGAGACCAGCAGGGGGCGCTCAACCTGTGGTCTGTGTGGGTCCTAACGCCCCAGTATATTGATGGGGACTCTATACTGCTCAGTGAGCACCGTCTTTTGAATGAGACGTTAAACCGAGGTCCTGACTCTCCGTGGTTGTTAAAAATCCCGGCATCCTGGCCAAATTTGCCCACTGGCCTCTGTCCATCATGGCCTGCTAACCATCCCCATGTTGTAATTGACTTCATCACTCTGTCTCTTCTCCACCAACCAGCTGGTGTGTAGTGTGCGTTCTGGCGCAATATGGCTGCCGTCGCTTCATCCAGGTGGATGCTGCACACTGGTGGTGGATGAGGAGATTCCCCCAATGTGTAAAGCGCTTTGAGTGTCCAGAAAAGCGCTATGTAAATGTAAGGAATTATTATTATTATTATTAGTTAATTAGTTATTAGTAACTAAAAAAAAAGTTATGGTAAGTTTTCCAAATTTAATTGTAATGCAATAATGTGCACCTTTTGTAAAGCTGCTTTGAAACAATAATTATTGTAAAAAAGGACTATACAAATAAACTTGGATTAAATATTTACATATTAATCTAAGTATGAGCAGTGTGAGTGTGACCAATAGTGTCACAAATAACAAAGGTTTCTGAATTTCACATATAGCCCCTTTAAGTAAATAATTAATAATAAACAATTATGTAAATAATTACGTCTTACTTATCACTCCAAGCCCCAGTCCATTCCACCTGACCCCAAGGATTACGGACCCTGACCAGCTTTTCTTTTCGACTTCTGTAATTTACCTGACAAGATCATACACATAAAAGTTAACAAGAAAAATACTTAATCAATTATTAACCAAGAAAACACTCAAATTTAGTCTAATCCAAGGCAATATTTGAACTGCAATGTCAAAGGAGTCTAAAAAATGAAAGGAGCTCAAATATCTAACCTCGGTTGCTCCAGTAAGAGAGTAGGCATGTCCTTTCACAAGCTTCTGATAAGTGACGGCCTCAGAATCTGCAGCACTGGTGATCTGTAGTAATATAAGCACTGTTATATTATCAGATATTAATTTTCGAGTATACTGATTTTTCACATTTGTGTAAACATCTCCATACATCTATGGAGCATCCCAACAGAGCTCCAGAGTCCAGGGCCTTTTTGATGATTTGAAACAAGTTGGTCGGTGCACGTTTCAGCTCGTACATCTCTGCAATCCCACCGGTGAAATCCTCAAAACCTTCTGTGGTGGAACCTCCAGAAAGGGCTTCATAACATCCATTCACTCTGAATAAAAGAGCACAGTTTCATGCATAGGCAGAGTATGCAAAAAAAAGATGCAGACTAAGAGGTAAATTGTGGTATTAATAAAATGGTTAATGAAAATGATTTATACTATTCATCACATTATAAAATGGTAACCAGCACTAATATTGGCACAATCCTGGCATTTCTAACTTCAGTACAATGCCATGAATAATATTCATCATTCATCATATCATATTAAATATCATTGGAAAATATATAATATGAACTGTATGGTAATTTAGGTTACACTTTAGTTTGTGTCGCAATCCATACCATTAACTATTGGCGTATTGCCTGTCTGTTATTAATATATTAACTCTTTATTAGAACTTATAAAGTATGATCTTATTCTACATCCTTAATCCTACCCAATACCTAAACCTAAACTATTACCTTACTAACTATTAATAAGCAGCTATTTAGTAAGTTATTGAGCTAATAGTCTTAGTTAATGGTTTGTTAATAGTGTAAACTGTGACTTAAAATAAAGTTTTACCATAATTTATTTGTATTATTCAAATGTAAGTGAATTGGATAAACACACAAAAAATATGAAAATAAAAACAAATACTTAAAAAATCCAATAGTCTTTGCACTTAAACATTTGAGGATGAAATCAGATGTGAGATTGAATTTGTTTCTTTATATCTGTTTTAAATTGACAGCAGTCTAATAAAGCTTTAAGATTTTACATTTAAGACACATATGCAATATATTGATTTCTTCCCTAAATGTTTACTTTCATAACTGACTTTGTTTACAAGCATACTTTATGCATTTATGTATTTTGATGTTAGTTGAGATATGCAAGTAAAATATTTTCCAGTTAGGTTTAAAAACATGAAATATAATAAAATAATAAACAATAAATCTGTTTTCCTTAACACAGAATTGCTATTGAGAATCCAGAACAGTTTTATTAGTAATATGAAATGAACTTTATTTATCATAAAATTTTAAAGTTTCATCAAAAATATTTTAAGCTGCTCAACATTTTTCAATATTAACAATAATAAGATGTTTTTGAGCAGTAAATCTGCACATTAGAATAATGGTAACACTTTAGTTTAGATGCTATTAACTACTGGCTTATTACCTGCCCACTATTAAGATATTAACAGTTCATTAGTAGTTATAAAGTATGATCTTATTGTGTGTCCCTAATCCTACCCAAAACCTAAACCCAACCTTACTACAGTAACTATTAATAAACAGCTATTTAGTAGTTTATTAAGCTGGTAGTCTAAGTTAATGGTTTGTTAATACTGTGAACTGTGACCTAAACTAACTAAAGTGTTACCAGAATAATTTCTAAAGGATCACGTGACACTAAAGACTCATGTTAGAGATAATTTAAGTTGCATTTTGTGGCTGTTATTATGACTCAAGACAAAATCATCCCAAGACAAACCCAACAAAGGGGAGCTTATGACTCACTTGGCATAGGCCTTCTCCAGCAGAGCGCTCCAGAACTCAGAGCCTGTGACGGAGTGAACAAAGAGCAGTTCTCCATCTCTAGTGGGCAATCGATCATCCACCACCACATCCACCCATTCTCCAAACTGCCAAAACTGCAACCATTAAAACAAACACATTAATTAGGGAGAAATCATAGTAGATGATAATTAAATTGCAGCCTCGTAGTCATCATAACACAAGAGTGCACGGCAACAAGAGCCAAATTTCTGAAATGCCTTCTGTATCTGCAGGGCTTGACAATAATCTCTGGAATCACTTACAGTTATCATCTGGAAATGATTTTCTTTATTTCTATTAAACAAACACAAAAAGATATTCTGAAGAATGTTGGAAACTGATAGTCATTTACCTCCATACTATTCTTTTCTTATTATGAAATACCAAATGACTACATTCATTCACCAACATGTTTCAAAATATCTTCTTTGGTGTTCAAACTTAAAAAAGAAATTCATAAAGATTTGGAAGCAGCGTTTATGTACATTACTATTGTGATCGCCAGCTGTGTTTTCTCCGCTGGAGATTACTTCCTGTAACTCCATCTCCCAGTACTCCTTGCATTCATCAACTCCTGCCACAGCTGACAATACTCCGGACACTCACACACACACACACTCACTCAGCTGAAACTCATGATCACTAATTATATGGACTATATATATCACTCACTTTCACAGACACTTTGCTGAGTCTTGTTTCTCTTCCCGTGTTTTGATTCTTGTCTAGTTCACCGTTTTGATTCTTTGCTGCCTAGCCTGACCTCTCGCCTATATTTTGACCACGTTTATTGGATTATCTTTATTCTCCTGTTTTGCTCCTGTTTTTGACCATTGCCAGTACAACCTTGCATTTAAAAAACTGTATGTGGATCCGAATGTCTGTTGTTAGCATCTGCTTCGTAACAATTACATTCAATGGGACTCATGCAGAAATCATGTTGATAGATGAGCTAAAATACTCAACACTTATTGTCATTGCTAGCAAGAAGCAGAGTATCACACAGTCTTTTTTTGTTTTTACAATAAAAAAGAAGTGGGATGCGCTTTTTATGTCGCTAGGCAACCACTGAATTAGTTGCATATTGTGTGTGAGCGCTGATGTTGATATTGTTTTAAGTGTTTAGCAGAAGAATGAGTGAACAATAAAGAATGAACAGACAGAGAGCATTTATGAGAGGTGTACTATCTCCATAGTCGTCTTGACATCACAAACATTGCTGTCACCTCAATGGAAACATTGCTGTCACCTCTGCTTTTGTTTGATTGAACAATGAAAAAAGACCTGAGTTTGCTTTTCCCGCTCAGAGTTGAATTTTTTTATTACCTGCAGGCGCACAGAGCGCAACAGCAAAAAAACACGAGGCACAAAGGTGGTGAAAATACGAGGCACGCAGTGCAAAAACGTTTGCTTATTCTGCTTATTCACAGGCTTATTCTGAAAACGTAGCCCTATATACGTTTTTGGAGATCGCGAGTTATGTAGCCAGAAGTACGTATGGCTGCATTTCGCCTTTAAAATGAACGCTACATTCCTTTTCGCGCTTACCAGCTGACCGCTTACCATGTGGATGGCTTTCTCGCTGTTACCAGTTTGTCCGGTAGCTCGACATGTATGTCGGCGGACTTGAGATACAGAGGGGAGTTGACCGTGAGAACAGGGTTCTAGTCTGGTGAAGAACGGTTCCAGAAAGCAGGTAAGACAAAAGCCAAAAAATAAAATAAACAAGTAAATAACAGGGTGAGAATGTGGTAAAATCTGAAAACGTGGTAAAAATCAGGCTGCCAAGAGGGATTTTCTTTTTCTGGATTGCTTTTGAAAATACTGTGGTTGGGTTTAGGCAAGGGGGTGGGTGGGTCAATCTGTGCTTTTTAAAACACTATCTGTTGGGTTTAGGAAAGGGGGTGGGGGGATCGGTCTGGTGGATTTACGTGAGAACAGTAGGCGTGAATGGCACTCGCGAGAGAAATTTGAGATCTGAAAAAGCATACACATCGGCCTATGGCGGATTTGCGAAAACAAAACTGCAAAAAAAACGTAGCTCCTGGGACGTATTTGGCGATTAAAAAAAGGCGCAAATGTGTATTTGGTGTGATCAGCCTCCAAGGTAGAAAGCCATGGAGCTTTTATCATGCCCCAGTCTATCATTTCCAGTTCTTCTGCTTGTGATCACATGGTCAAAAAGCAAAGCAGTGCTGTTTTATCATACTAAATACATTTTAAGGTTTTGTCATAATGCGGCTCTTATAAAACACATAACATATTAACATAATTATTAACATCATAATTTACATAATTATTTGTTTCCCTGTTTTCTATAAAAACCCAACTGAAAATCAAGGGTGTGTAATGTCATTACCATGAACACACACACTCCATATCACTCCTTAAATTGCTTATTTTCTGGATCTGAACATGCTTTGAAGCATTCTGGATAATGTAAGTACACAAGTCACCAAAATATATAAGACTGTTCTAGTGATTTTTACATATCTAATGAAAAAAAAAATCTTACATATTGTACCTTTAAGTGCTTAGTACCATAGCAAAAGGTGTAATTCAAAAATACAGTAAGTACAAATACAACACACAAAGGAACTGAGCACACACATCCTCTAGAATCACTGTTGTCCGTCTATTATGAGTCAATGTGACTTCCTGTCCTGACAAAGAATTCCACCAACCCAACCCATAACCATCAAGCCTGCCTAAAAGCCAACTAGCCTATCAACCAACTAAAACCCCTCCCCGGCAAGACTCAAGCAACTCCCAGACCTCCAAAGCTTAAAACAGCTTATCAAACAAGCTTTTATCACCTTAACAAGCTTTTAGCAAGCCTTCATTCCTTAAAATGTCATGCTATCTCTCTTTAAATATTCAAATTTTTTCTCTTCACAAGATATCCAAGTGCAACACTGCATTCATTTTCACTTTGTTTACCTGAAAGTGGAAAATTCCAGCATAGTCTTGCCCAAATCCCTGATCGGATGGTACAACACGAGCCAAAACGTCTTCATTGAGGGTTAGAGAGGCAATGGCTGCTAAAAGCCAGCAATCACCTGCAGAAAGAAAACATACTTGATGTTAAGAACGTTAAAACAATTAATTAACAACTGCAAGGCTATTATAAATGTTAATCTTAATAAAACTGAGACGTTAAAGGGGCTAAATGTTAAATGCTTGAGGCCAGTACTTCTTGTACCTGTTCACATGTAACATAGGGCTGAGTAATTAATCAAATGTAATTTTCATGCATTTTTTTGCATACTTGTTCTTCTAGTAAACCTTCAGCATGTTTTCAGATGGAGCAGCATTTAAAATACAGTGGTAAATCATTAACAAGCTATGTAAAATGGTTTTCAAAATAAATCAAATTTATTCACACTATAATGACATTGAGATAATGACTCTGTTTGTGTAGCTTCTATATGAACTATGGCTCTGTGTAGTAATGTGAAAATACCCTATTTAATAACATGGTTTAACTCCAAACTCACTTCATAAAGAGGTTTTTTTTTTTTTTTTTTTTTTTCCTTCACTTTCGCAAATTGGTGAAGT
>CAIGQV010003909.1:6468783-6483905 GCA_903798115.1 Danio jaintianensis | reverse complement strand
TTGTGCAGAGTAGAAAGTTTCAGACACCCGAAGGGACAGATCAGCGGGGTCCCTAAAAATAAATTGTAAACAAAATATCAAGAGTAGGACAAGTCCCAAAGGACCCCCCCCCCCCAAAAAAAAAGTAAAAATAAATAAATGAAATAAATAAACAATTAGAAACAGCAGTGGTTTGTTGTGTTAATGGTTAAATGGCAGGTTTGCAAGAAACGTTTCGCCCATAACTCTTTCTCGAATTTTAAAATAAAATTTAAAACATATTAATTTAAACCATTACATTGTCATTTTTTTTTAGATTGCATAAGTCTTGTTTGTTTACTATTCATTTTTTTTACACCAAATCTATTTAAATGATTTAGAAACAAAAAGGCCCTCCCTTGTTACCATTATTAGTCTTGAACATCAAATATATGCAAATTTACAATTAAATCACAAGAAATGCTGTTTTTGTTATCATCTTTGAGACAACTGACAGAAATGTTCTTTAAAAGTCGACTCATTAGAAAGCCAGCCATTTGAAAAATACAAACAATATACAACACATTGAATAATTCTCATCCCGAGTTCAATGAAGAGCAGACGATAGCCTATAAAAATGGTTTTAATTTAAGATGAGCATTTTATTTTGTATTGGTACATTAACATTAGCTTGATATCATTTATATGGCAAATGATGAAATATCACTTTATGTAAAGAGTTTATTGCAAAGGGACGCAAAATGGCATTTCTAGGGATATAAACAATAACAATGGTCTTGTGTTTCCTGTTTTACATTTTTTAAATTTCTATAGCTTCCGAGAATCCCAAAAGGTCCACATATTTATAAGTAATGTTATGGCAGCTGTTTTAATGTAGATGTATGATTGAATTGCCACAGTTTTTAAAATAGTTTGACAACATGCAGGAAATGTTCATGGGCCAATGCCATCACATTGAAATAGTCTATAGGATGCTCTTTTTTTGCAGATAATGACACTCGACGATCCTGCTCAGTCATGCAGCATTCAACTTGTTTTAAACTTGAAACCGCAACATGATGATGCGCGTGCGAGAGAGAGAGAGAGAGAGAGAGAGAGGAGAGAGAGAGCGTTGAGTGCGCGCACGCGGAGAACCAGCACTCTCTCAGCAGCAGAACCAGCGCGCGCTCACTCGGTAGGTCGGTCGGTTGTCAAGAGCGCACGGACCGGACTGATCAGGAGGAGGCAGCAGGTAAGAGCTCTGACACTCTCACATACTCTGGAAAACGGCTGACAAGTCTATATAACAGCTACTTTTATTGATAACTTTACTTCATTGTCACCTAGTTACCAAATTAGACTGTGGCATTAAATTGATGCATGCTTTCAGTTGGTCATCAATATTTTTGTTCGTATAATGTTCTATTAGATATTTACATTTATATTTAAACCTCTGGACGTTTATAAGTTATTTATTTTATTTTGGGTAAGTGTAGCGCGTATCGGGTGGCTGTGCGCGCGCCTGCTGCGCGTGTCGTTATTAATTCATGTGTCATGAGAGCTCATGAGGGTGAACTAGCAGGGTTGCCACGAGCTCGTGAGGGGTTTTACTCCCGGAAACTTATTGAAGACCAAATAAAACAGCGTGTCAGCGTTTAATGAATTATGTTGACTGATGGAGACGTTGATGAAAGAGGAATGGCTGGCGTGCCATAAGTGTCAATGGGAGTTTATAATGTGGTGGCAGGAGGTAATTGGTGATGCATGTTATCAGAATACATATGGACTTCCAGCTGTATCTCCTGTGCATGCATAAGCGCCCTACAGTCATCCACTTTATAGTTTGCTTATTTGTTTATCACTCATGCTATGATGTGGGTCTGGAATTATGACATATTATTTTGTCTTAATTCAGATACAGTGTTATAAATATACTGTGCTGAGCTGAATATAAGCTGAGTTATTGTACCCTGTATTTTCAGAGCATTTGAAATTGTTCACCATTTGGTCCCTTTGGCCCTGTGTGCACTTGTTCTGGTGAACTCTGTGAACTTATCGATTACAAAGACATAGTGGTTCAGTAGGACTTGCATCTCAACTTTTGATCAGTTTTGGAAACACTGGAACAACTTTCATGTGACACGTGAAAAAAACACATGAGCAGCACTTTAAAGAAAGGCCATAACTGCCTGAGTAAGTAACTGTCACTCTGAGTAATTAGAAATGGCCAAACTGTATGCTCCGATATTTGATGCACATATTGTGTCTAGTTTATTTTTAGGACCACAAAAATGCTGTCTGTGTCCATCAATGTCAAAAGACCTGACTGAGATGACCAATTAAATCAAAGAAGGCAGAGTCCTGTATTGTTCAACTTCATTTCAGTTTTTAATGGTCAGTGTGATGTAAGATGTACTGTAGGTAGCTAAATGTTTTTATGGTACAACTGTAAAATGACCAGCAGTAAACAGGGCATTCATCTGAAACTATTTAATGAGTTGTTGTTTATGATTTGCATAATTCTGAAATTAATGAGACCATACACATTTTGCAGTTTAGTGTTTTATAAAAACGCACATATTCACACTTGCTTGTAATTTAAAATCTAAATATTAGTATATGATATTCAGCTTTAATTTTTATAATATATTTTTTAGAAGTATTTGTGTTTTTAAAATAGCTTTTATTTTTATTTATTTATTTGTTATTGCTCTCTCTCTCTCTCCCTCTCTCTCTCTACACAAACACATAGAAACACTTCTGTGTCCTATAGACCATTTTGAGGGATGTAAACCATAGCAACGTATTTCCTGTTTTACATTTTTAATTTCTATAGCTTCCTGAGAATCCAAAAAGCTCCACATATTGATAAATAATCCTATGGCAGGTGTTTTAATGTAAAGTTATCATTGAATTACCTCTTGTTACGGTTATGAAATAGTTTGACAACAAGCAGGAAATTTTCATGGGCCAATGACATCACCACATTGAAATGGTCTATATGTTGTCATATAAGTCATTAAAATCATTATCATACCATTAGCTAAACTTTGAAATCAGGATATTTTAGCATGTGAGAAGTGCGATTTGATTGTTTGCATCAGCTCTGTCTTTCATGACTTCATATTTTTCTTTTTAATTCAGATACTGCCTTAAACACAGATGCCTATATGTAGGCAGTTGA
Organism: Danio jaintianensis; assembly: GCA_903798115.1. Lineage (NCBI taxonomy): Eukaryota > Metazoa > Chordata > Actinopteri > Cypriniformes > Danionidae > Danio > Danio jaintianensis. The sequence goes on along the minus strand of CAIGQV010003909.1, from coordinate 6,480,763 downwards.
CAGCAAGACAGCTCACTTGCTTTTGGAAGAGAGCCATTGTCCTTTTTATAGCTGTAGAACCATGAATTTAGTCTAAAACGATTCGGGTTGGAGTGTTATGAAGGTTTGTCTGAATACTTAATGAGGACTGAATGTCAGTTTATACATCAGAGTGACATCATCAGGACTTTGGTTAAATTAGCTTTGTTGAAATAACAACAAAATGATGAATGCTTGGCGGAGGTGGGTTTGTGAGCGTGCACAAGTGTTTCTGTTTGATATAGAGTCTGCTGGCTCCTCTGCCACGCTTTCTCACTCAGCGTGTCTGTCACTCCTTTCAAATCCACTCTGAAAACGAGTACAGAGGAAGAGAGAGAGAAAGAGGGAGAGAGGAATGATCATTTGAAATGAAGGCTCGGGATGGGACAGGTATTTTGAGTGACAGGATGAAATGAATGGCTGTATCAGAGAAGGAGAGGGGAATGAATTGCAGATACAGTGGCACTAAAGCTTACAAGAGAGAGGACGAGCAGATGAGGAAAATAAAAGAAGAATCTGCGGGATAAAATGGGAGAATTCTGATCCGTAAGCAGCTATGAATCCCACTCCACTTGTTTTACCTTTTGGATCTCTCGCTCTCTCTTTCTCAGCCATTCCTATCTGAGCGTCCCGTCTGTGTGAGGACATTAAATCAGGAGGGTCAGTCAGGCAGAACGCAGAGGTCAGAGGGACATAGAAAGAAGATGAGGGTGCCGAAGGAGAGGAGAGATGATTTTGGACAGGACCCTCCCATAAAGTTGAGTGCATATTGTCTGTATTCAGGACAGAATATTAGGGCATACTGTGTGGTAGGGATTGATTATGCACTGTTTACTGCAGAATATATGCTTTAGCCATAGACTGCATGCTTCATGATATTCTTGACATGTTTTAGAGTTGAATCCACCATTATGAGGGATTTTACTGGAGCACAAATGTGCATGTGACATGATGCCCTTGTGAACATGAGCTGTTTATTCAGATGAAGAGGTTGAACAAATGTCTGCTCTGCTCATTTGCTTTATGATGGTAACAGACTTTGGGGCTGGTTGGAGCTGAAAGCCAACATGTAATCGTTCAACAGTGATAATTCTGTTATGATTTATTGCTGTATGCTTATGTATGTTGTTTTTAATCCAGTATAACTTTTATTTCTTTGGTGCAGTACAAAAATTTAATTAATGGTTTTGACACTTTAAGCTGAAAATGTTCCATCAAATGTATATACTGTATATATATATATATATATATATATATATATATTTATATAGTGCTCAGCATATATAAGTACACCCCTCACAAATCTATCTTTTAAATTAATATTTTTAATAGGAAGCTAAACAATATTATATTTGTGCATATACATTAATCAGTACTCTACCCCTGGCTTGACTATATAAATATATAAATTATCCACATGACTTCCGCATTATTACATATCTTAAGCCATGCAAATTTATATACACTATTGTTCTCTTTTGTTGATCTTCTTTGTAAAATTAATATTAAACTGTTATAAAGAGATGAAACATTAATTTTCTATAATGGTTTGACCATTAATATGCAAACTTTTATTATTTTTTTAAACCAAAAAGTATTATATTGCAACAATAAAAAAACATTTAATATACAGTTTAATAAAAGCTCCAACAGTATTAATATTAGTCAATATTCTAAAATTAAATCAAGATAAAAACAAATGTAATATCATTTTTAGAACTGTTAAGCTTAATAGACACATTTTTTACATAATGCGAGAAAAGCACAGATCCAAATCTTTTATCGCATTGAATTTTACAAGCAACTTTGCTGCATCTATCAGGTCTGCAGGGTGGCATGCAACTGAAGTTCAGTGAAGATTTTGTTGCTTTAACAAACAGTTTTAATTCTCATTTATTGATGATGTGAGAATGAATTATGAACCCAATGCTGTTTGTGCTCATTCTACAGTACATGTGTACTACACCCAAGCCCAACTGAACTATGCTCTGGCCCACCTTTTAAAGCAGGCCAGGGTTAACATGCTTGAGAATGGTACAGATAGCCTAGTTTAAGCATGTTCTTTTTAATCCATTATTTTCAGTGATTCAGTGGACCCAGTAACCTGATGAGTCATTGACAGATCATATCGATCCAGTTCTTTATTTCATCTCTCTCAAAGACTTTGTGATCAGAGGGAAGGAGAATTTTTATTTTTATGTTTGGTAAAAAACTAATTTATTGATTTATTAACTTTTTTTTGTTTTTTTTTGGAAACTAAACTCCACTCATCATTCAGTGGGCATCATTTAACATTTCTTCCTTTGTGTTTAATGGCAGAAAGTATCATGAGAAGGTTGTATGAGTAAATAAATGATGACAGAAATTTCATGTTTGTGTGAATGAATCACTCGGATGAGACACAGTCTCAGCGAACAGACCTTGGAGTCTAATTGAGCATTGTGATGTTATCGGTTTCACCTACATCTATAGATTACACACTATGCAGCAGGAGCTGATCCATCCAAATGTTTGACACTGACTACGTTTACATGGACATCAGTAATCGAATTATTTGCCTTAATCTGAATAAGACAATAATATGATTAAGGTGTTTACATGAGTTGCTTTTTGAATGTTCCTTTCATGATCCCGTTTTACATGTTATAGCACATCATTTGATTCATGTCATTGCGTCAACGCGCTATCCACGTTTTCTCTGGAGTTTTATGTAATTTCGGGTGTTTCATTTTTAATTTGTCGACTTTAACTGCAGTTTGGCACTTTCACTTTTATTCTGAAACATTTCATGCATGCCCTCCGTGACAAACGAGATATTGGATGCGAGGTTGATCCGCTGGAAGAGTGTTGTTTTAATGGAATTTGATACCGCACGCTGTATGGGAGAAAAAACCTCAGCATTTCACAATGCGGGTGTCTGTGGTCCTTCACTGACTCGGTAGGTGCAGAGAATAGTGTCAAACAGCCGTGTGTGTATAGACTGTCCTGTCACAAAATGCAGCGAAAATCCTTCACAACGGTAATAGTTTGATTGCGGTGTTTACATGTCTGTACTGCACTTCAATAATGTGACTAAAATAGGCATACTCCACATGTCTTAATCCGATTTGTGTTTAGTTCGATTATGACCTTAATCAGATTAAATTAATCACAAATCGCTGTTTACATGGTAGACTCTTAATCAGAGTATTGTCTTAATCGTATTATAATCGGATTATTGGTGTCCATGTAAATGTACACACTGTGAATGCACTGTGATATGATGAACTATTGACATCTCATACTGCTCTTGCTTAATTTGAGTTCCAGAAGTACTTTAGAAGTTGTGTATAGTTCATTACAGACAAAATTGAATGAGCATTGCTCCTTTGACAGAAGTGTTGAGTGAAAACTGTTTTAAATCGCAGACTTAAACTGTAAAGCGGTTTCAGTTTTAAATCCATTTAACTCCATAATGATTCCATACTGTATAACTGCAAATGACAGGTGACACTTTGTAACTTTGGGTTTGTTGGAATATTGTTACACTGAATTTTGTTATAAATAAGCAGGTATGAATCTGTAAAGTTTGTTGAGAGAGAGAGAGAAGCATATGGAGAAGACTTGCAAACGCCCTCTCCTGTTCATCCATAACTCAGAGCTGTAGGATTTGCAGTGTTCAATTACAGCCTCACTCATAAATAATCTGACGGAGGCCAGTCATAATACCCCATTCAGTGTTAGCTTTACAGCGTGACAAATCCTTGTTGTTGGTATTTATGTACAGAATGCAGCCTTGAGAATGTTTGTCTGTGTGTGTGAGTGTGTCTGTGTAGTAAAGTTAATTTTTTTAGATGTTTTTAATAATAAATGTCACTTTAAATTCATCTAATGAAGAAAAGATAAAGCAATTTCATGACATTTAACTGTAAACGTTGCAGGTTTGTTCAAGACCTTCAGACTTAAAAAACAAGTTGCATATTTATTCACTTTTAAATTGTTGCTCTAAATGTTACTCTTAAAGGGACAGTTCATCCAAAAATGTCAATTGTCATCATTTACTCACCCTTTACTTGTTTTAATTCTTTACGAGTTTCTTCTGTTAAACACAAATTAAGATATTTTGAAGAAAGCTGGAAACCTGTAACCATTCAACAATGGAAGTCAATATTTACAGGTTTTCATCTTTCTTCAAAATATCTTCTTTCGTGTATAACAAGACACTCATAATGGTTTGGAATAGGGATGGGCGATATTTTATCATTTGCAATGTACCGGTAAATAAAAAAATGGGCTTATCATAATAACGATAAAACCTATAATTAGTCTAAGTGAAATGGTTTATTATTAAATTAGTTTTGTGTGTTTGAGCCTGTTTGCAAATACCGAATTTACTTTAAATCTAAATTCACCTCATAACACCAGTCGAGTGTTTAAAATAAAAATTTTTTGTGACCAGACAATGTTTAATATCAATTAATTTTTTTTTCAATTCATCTTTATTTCTATAGCGCTTTTACAATGTAGATTGTGTCAAAGCAGCTTCACATAGAAGATTATAGTGAATTGGAATGATGTCCGTTCAGTTTTTAGAGTTTAAGTTCAGTTCAGTTCAGTGTGGTTTAAATTTTCACTGCTGAGAGTCCAAACACTGAAGAGCAAAATCCATCGATGCGCAGCTCTACAGGTCCCGAACCATGCAAGCCAGTGGCGACAGCGGCGAGGAACGAACTACACCAATTTGCGAAAGTGAAGGAAAAAAAACCTAGAGAGAAACCAGGCTCAGTTGGGCACGACCATTTCTCCTATGGCCAAACGTCTTGTGCAGAGCTGCAGTCTAGGCGCCGGAGGCTGGTGAACGCTGGACGTCAGTGAAGACTCGTCTGTCACTGGGGTCTCACAGGAATCAGTCTCATACTCTCCACTCCTCCATGACCACCACAGCAGCTCCTCAGGATACGGCCTGGACTGGGATTATGGAAACCTTGGGATCCTCTCTACACAGGTCTTGGATTGCATTAGTGGCACTGCATAGTCTCTGGGGCCCTTGGGATGAGTATCCCCAGGTGGAAATAGAGAATAAAGAGAATAATTAGCGTAGCTGCTGTTCATAGTGTATATAAACGAGATGCAAAAACCTGCGTGGAGCACATTCATGCATCATACCATTATGCAATGCATTGAGTGTATGCTTTGCTAAAAAGATAGGTCTTTAATCTAGTTTTGAACAGAGAGAGTGTGTCTGAGCCTCGGACATTATCAGGAAGGCTATTCCAGAGTTTAGGAGCCATAAATGAGAAGGCTCGACCACCTTTACTCGACTTTGCTATTCTAGGTCTAGGTCTATAATATCACAGAATGAAGAAGAAAGCATGCTATTTTAAGTGATAAAGGCTAGGTCAATTAGCATTGTACTGTAAATATACTTTAATGCCTATAAAATATCCAGGATAATAAAATATCCAGGAAATATCCAGGTAATTTGACGAACACAAATTATCCCAATATTGCCACAAGCATTTGTTTATAATCTTCATGTTTGATCCATTTATCCATTTCTAACATCATCTTTATCCTCATGCATTGAGAACTGACTGTAGCTGATGTCTTCTTCAGTAATGTAGGTAATGTAATATATATGAAGATTATGTGCACGAGGACGCCCTCTAGCATCCAGTATGAATAACACTGAAATAACATTTCAACATATGCTTAAGGTCTTGAACTCTGCCCACTGTCCCGCAAAGTGTATTACTTGCTTCAGCACATCTACTTGTCTTTTATATATCCCTGAAAAGCTTGATCAGCTGTTTCAGTGTTTAAATATGGTTGAGACATTGGACATCCAGGAGCAGGGGTGAACTGTGTAATAAATATATGTATATATATATAAAACTTAAAAATGTGTACTTTTCTCTAAAGATACTGGTAGGCCTGTCACGATAAGGAATTTTTGTTGTGCGATATATTGTCACAGAAATTGTTGCGATAAGCGATATTATTGTCATTTTGAGATCAGTTTATGCAACTGATTATATAACCGGTCTCGAAATTGCGACTATTTTGGTCACATATGCGCCTGAAATTTAATCTGTGCGACCTCATAATATATTTGGGAGCATTTGTGCGACTGCATATAATGGTTGTAGTGCGACCTGTTTAGATTTTTTCTAAAAACGTGCTGAATCGCTCTTCCCTGCCGCTATATTGGTTCATATTAGCTGTTAATCACTCAAGGCTTTCCGCTGTCAGATGACAGGGAGCTTTTGTGACCATGGGAAATGCAAACGGCTGAAGTTTGAGGAACACGCAATGAAAAGTACACAGGTTTGCAAACCCACCTAAAGTTACACAAATAATGGCACAGATGAAAGAGATCATGTGGTGAATGTTGATCCGCTAGCCGAGATCAATCGAGTGTTTTCGGAAAGAGTGCTGAAAGACTCGGAGTGGATCAGCTGTGTAATGGCCGAATCTCGATGCGTTGCATTCACTGCGTGTTCAGCGCAAATGGCCGCTAAATGTAAAATCTAACACTGTATACATCATGGCCAAAGAAGCTCACTTTTACTAAGTTTAAACTGAAACTGCGGCTCATGACAAAGAATGGTATTGCGCAGGTGGTCATCGCGAGAATCCTGCTCTGTCCTGCTCATATATTGGGTCGGCTGACTCGCACTGTCACCTCACAGCAAGAAGGTCATTAGTTTGAGTCCCGGCTGGGTCAGTTGGCATTTCTGTGTGGAGTTTGCATGTTCTTCCCGTGTTGGCGTGGGTTTCCTCCGGGTGCTCCGGTTTCCCCCACAATCCAAAGACATGCGCTATAGGTGAATCGAGTAAGCTAAATTGGCCATAGTGTATGTGTGTGAATAAGTGTGTTGGGTGTTTCCCAGTACTGGGTTGTGGCTGGAAGGGCATCTGCTGCATAAAACATATGCTGGATAAATTGGCGGTTCATTCCGCTGTAGTGACCCCTGATAAAATAAAGGGACTAAGTCGAAGGAAAAGGAATGAATGAATGAATGAATATGTTTGACCTGGCAGTAGCATTCATTTTGCTTTGCAATTGATTTGCTTTCGCTCGTAGTTCAGAAATACATACTGTACTTCACCTACAAACGTCACTTTTAATAAACCGAACATGTGTCTTTTTTTCCTTTCTATTTTTAATTCTCCATCCATGTGTTGTTTCACCTGTAAGCTGTCAGACAAGCTTCAGGTTTCTCCATCTGATGGGTTTATTGTAGTAGTGAGCCTCTCCACAATACAACAGCTGCCATCTCTTTTGTCCTTTCTCTATTTCTCTGAGTATTCTGACAGTTTGTTTTGCAATGCAATAATAGAGGAAACCTCTAACAAACTCTCTGTGGAGAGAGGGATGAGGCGGAAAGCAAAGATAGAAGCAGAGAGAGAATATCAGTCCTTCTCCAGCTCTCCTCTCCTCTGACAGGTTATTGATTTAGGCATTTTGTCGGTGCACTGAGCTTGTCTCGCCTGCCTCCAAGTTTTGCTGCACATGAAGTTGGCGCACAGCACAGATACATGTTGAACATATTAGCCTGCTCAAAGCATTTAATACTCAAAACTCAATGTTCTCTGACCCCACAAATCATATTTTGCTTCTCTTCACTGAGAATGTTTGTTGCAATTGAGACTTGCACACTTGTTCACAAGTCTATTACTTTACACATTAAGACATTATGCTTCTTAGCATGCTTTTTAATTGTTTAATAATCTGTTGTAAATAGTCAGATTTAGGCATATGAATCATTCACCTTGGTCATGATGCATTTCAGAAAATTTATGATAAAAAAACCCCCCAAATATTATATTATTTATTTATTTTGTTTTTGCTTTATGTAAAGGTTTCAATTCAAAACGGTCAAAAGGGTAGATAAGATTTTTCAGTGTTTTGGAAAGAAGTCTTTAAGGAAGGCTGCATTTTTTTTGAATGAACAATGCAATATTGTGCAAGGCAAGGCAAGTTTATTTATGTAGCACATTTCATACACAGTGGCAATTCAAAGTGCTTTACATAAACAGTGATAAAAGAGACAAGTATAAATAAAATAAGAACAAATAATATAAAAACAGACAAAACAGCGTAATTTTCCATATTCTAAAACATTGGGGTATCATATTTCTCATTTTACTCTGGGACTTCCCCCATTCTGGTGATCACCCCCCCTCTGTGGACTTCTTCGGTACCTATTAATCTATTGGATGTCTCCAACAGATTCGATTTTTCACCTAAAATCGAAAAGTTAAGCTTTACAGCTCTAATTTCGTGCCCCCCAATTTCAACTTCCTTCTGGAAGTAAATCGCAAGGCCCCTGATTTCTACCCCCTCCCGGGAGTAGATCGCTTTAGCTAGCCAAACGTAATAAACGGTCTTAATCTCAGCCAGACGCCAGGGACTTTATTATTAAATATAATTTCACTATAAAACCTTTTTTAACACATTTTAATCTGTTTTTAATAATTTTTATCCTTTGTTGCTGTTATTTTCTTATACTTGTTTTTTTATTCCTGTTTACGTAAAGCACTTTGATTATATTAATAATATTTTTCTATAGTAGCCTACTATTTTTTTTTTTAATGTAATTTGTTTTGTAAAAAAAGTCTTTTTGGCCCCAACCTTAAATAAACAGTTTATAAAAAGGCAAAAAAGTGTGCCGTATATATATTAATCTTAAAATGGTTTAAATAAAATCAAAAACTGCTTTTATTCTAGTCAAAATAAAACAAATAAGACTTTATCCAGAATAAAAAAATATTATAGGAAATACTGTGAAAAAATCCTTGCTCTGTTAAACATCATTTGGGAAATATTTGAAAAGGAAAAAAAAAATCACAGAAGGGCGAATAGCTTTGACTTTAACTGTATGTAAGTTTACAAAAGTAAAATAATTGTAAAAGTCACTAAAATACATTCAACATTAAATGCTAGACAAAACTAATGGTGAGAAGTCAAACTTGGGACAAAACTACTAATGTAATGTACTTTCTTGTAGTTCTTTTTAAAGTCAAAGCTAACAGTGTCTGTGAAGTTCCTGTCAGATTTCCTTGGTTTATTTGGCTGTGAAGTGGTGCCACTCACACTTAGCCTATCAGCGGTGGATTTGAGCTCGGTTTCATCCTGAGACAAACGTGCTAGCTGGCTCCACTCTCTCACTCTACAGGAGACTAATTCATTTAGTTCTGCAGTTGGACCAAAAAACCCCAACCAAGAACAAAAAATAAGAGCGAATGATGGCGAAGGATAGACCTCACACGTTTGTGGCTGCAAAAGAAGGGCTTGAGCGATAGTGACAGGATGAACTGCAGCACACCGTCTCGCTGGGCCCCCATCCTGTCGCAGTAATTACCGTCTCTACAGGTCGCCAACACACACACATACACAAACAAACACATTATTCACCCTCATAATGTGAAAACACAACAAGCAGATGCTCACACACACAAACAGCCATGCTCAGCTCTGAGATGTCAGTGTTTCAGACTTTCGGAGCTGCTGGTGAGAAAGGTGTGTGTATTTGTTTTTACAGTGTCTCTTGCTCCTGCTGCTGCTGTATTGCAGGTTAGCTGTCTGCCTGTTTAGTTCAGACTCGCACACACATTAGGGCTGCAAAAATCTGACATTGCGATATTTTGTTTTGCCGCGATATACAGTTGAAGTCAAAATTATTCGCCCTCCTGTAAATTTTTGTATTTCCCAAATTATGTTTAACAGAGAAAGGAAATTTTCACAGTATTTCCTATAATATTTTTTCTTCTGGAGAAAGTCTTATTTGTTTTATTGTCTCACGTAAATACACTAGAGGCCACTGTCAACTGACTGACCGACCGACCGAGAACAACACCCACCCACCCCTTCCCGAAACCCAACCGATAGTGTTTTAAATGGCACCAATTGACCAGCGCCTACCCACTTCCCTAAACCCAACAACAGTGTTTTAAATAGCACTGATTGACCAGCGCCCACCCACTTCCCTAAACCCAACCGACAGTGTTTTAAATGGCACCCATTGACCAGCGCCCACCCATCTCCCTAAACTCAACGACAGTGTTTTAAATAGCACCCACTTCCAATCCAGAAAAAGAAAAGCCCAATTTTTACCACATTTTCAGATTTTACCACATTCTCACCCTGTTATTTACTTGTTTATTTTATTTTTTGGCTTTTGTTTTTGTCTTACCTGCTTTCTGTCGTCGCGATCAGCTTTGTCTCTGTGTCTCAAGTCCGCTGAAGTACGTGGCAAGCCACTGGACAAACGGGTAACAGCGGGAAAGCTGTCCATAGGAGGTAAGCGGTCAGCTGCTAGCATTCGTTTTAAAGACGAAATGCAGCCATACGTATCTCTGGCTACATAATTTGGGATCTCCAGAAATGTATAGGGCTGTGTGTTGCTTTAAATTGCACTTTAAGCTGAATACTAGTATCTTGAAAAATATACAGGAGGGCTAATAATTCTGACTTCATCTAGTGAAATTATATTCATATCGCTACATACAGTTGATTTGAATATCTCTATTAAGAAAGATTTCATTCATTTAGATCGACTGGGAATGATCAAATCTTATTCTATGCAGTGCATCTGCATAAATTTGAATAAATTACAAGCAAAAATAAATAAATAAACAGTGCTTTATGGTTTTCTGGGCAGTCTAACAGTATTCAAGTACAAAAATTTAACAATCAGATGTAAAATAATAACATGGTAAATGTATCTTTAATCTTTAATAAATACCTAATCCTGCGATGTGACTATTGCAGATACACATATTGCAATATCGATGCTCAAACGATATATTGTTCAGCCCTAACACACATTGTCGAACACCTAAATGCAGCACCCATGCATTCACACACTTACTGGCTGCGTTTACATGTAATGAGATTAAGCTCATGTACACAGAATGCTGTGATCATAGTAATGTGATTTAAGCATAATAATTACAGTAAGTATAATCACAGTCAAATATGTGGAGTTTAATCGCATGTACAAGCTGTAATCGCATTTCTTCCACTCTGGCACAGGTGTGCACGTGCAGATGGATGAGGTGTAGCGTTCATGATTGGGTTTGAAAGCATGGCAGAACTGAATTTGTTTCTGTCAGTGAAACTCACAATATTTGTGTCATGCAAAGCCGTGAGCGTAAACCTTTGTGCAAAATGAGGGAGGTCAGGTACCACAGATCTGACAAACTTGTCTGTATGTGCTGGAAGAACGTTGTTTTTTTAAAAGGTCATGAAGCCACACTTTTTCAGCAGTGGTTTACACTACAGTTAAAATAAAAATGAGTCGGTAAGATGCAAAATTACATTAGAGGAGGAAAAAAAAGTGTAATTTGACTCAGACTGAGTCAAAGGGTTAGTTCACGCAAAAATAAAATCTGTCAATTATTACTCACCCTCCAGGGCTCGAAATTGTGAGCGTTCTGGTCGCATATGCTCCCAAAATTTTATCTACGCGACCTCAAAATATATTTGGGAGCATTTGTGCAAGTGCATAAAATGGTTGCCGTGCGAGTTTTCACTGCAAAATGTTCACCGCATGCGTGTATTTAGGAGACTCATGCAGAATGCATCTTTGCACCTAAAAACACCAGACGCAGTGCTCAGGAATGGTTTAAAACAGTTTTCATGTCAACTTTCTGCAGTAAACAAATCCTGCAATGCTTACACCGCCTTCAAGCTCTTCTTATTGGCCCACTGCTCTGGAACTGAACGCGAATTGATTAATATCAGCTGTCAATCACTCAGTCAATGCCTTCCTTCAGATGACAGGGAGCAGCACCCTCGAAAATATAAAGGTCTGGGTACGAGAGAATGAAAATAATACAGATTTTGTTTTAGAAATCACCTAAAGTTGAAAGTGCATGAATGTGCTCCACGCAGGTTTTTGCATCTCGTTTATTTACACTATGAACCACAGCTACGCTAATTATTCTCTTTATTCTCTATTTCCACCTGGGGATA
>CAIGQV010003909.1:6442857-6468383 GCA_903798115.1 Danio jaintianensis | reverse complement strand
AAGCGCTATAGAAATAAAGATGAATTGAATTGAATTGAATTGAATGAAGTTACAAATAATAGCACATCTTATTAGTGATCATGTGGTGAATGTTAATCCACCTTTACCCTTTTCTTTTACCACTATTTTTTGGTGGGTAGGCCTAAAATTTTGAAGTTAGGAGCACCAGTGCTAACAAGCGAAATTTTTTTATTTTCGAGCCCTGCCCTCATATTGTTTCAAATCCCAGAGACCGTTGTTCATTTTCTGAAAAAAAAAGTAAGATATTTTAGATGAAACCCTAGAGCTCTCTGACTCTCCATATACAGGAATGGTCCGGAGACATTCAAAGTCCAGAAAGGGAACCAAAGATATAATAAAAATATTCCTTATAAAAACGACTTTGTTCTCTCATGTTTTCTGCATCAGCTCAGGGTGCGTATTTACTAGGGGCAACTTATAGGATACTTTGTTCACTCTAATGGCTATACGTCATACTGCCTGCCTGTATTAACGTTCACCCTGACCTGACGCTTTTTTTTAGTTTAGTTTGTTTGTGCACAAAAGTGTTCTTTGAGCTTCATATGATTACAGTTGAACCACTGTAATCATCACATGGAATGATTTGACATTATTTTTGGTTCTTTTTCTGGACTTTGAACATTTTGGGAGCATTGCTGTATGGGTTCAGAGAGCTCAGAGATTTCATCTAACATATCTTAATTTGTGCTGAACGAATGAACAATGGTCTCAGGATTGGAACGTCATAAGGGCAAGTAATTAACATTTTTGGGTGAGCTAAATCTTTAAAACATCAAAACTTCCCTCAAATAAATGTTGCAATTCACCATCACACACACAAATAAAAAATGAAAAAACAAAACTAACAAATAGGCCTGTCTGTCACAAGAGTCAATATGTCGACTTATCGCACAACACATGGACATGACCTCAATAATTTTTGGTCATGCAATATATATCCCCCATACATAAAAAACAATTCTATCAACATTTTGTGCTGATTGCGCAACATCTCTATCTCTATTGGAGGTGTCCGTGTCAGTGTGGTTAAAAAAAACACTATAGACCATTTCAATGTGGTCATGTCTTTGGCCCATGAACATTTCCTGCTTGTTATCAAACTATTTCATAACTGTAACAAGAGGCAATTCAATCATAACCTAATGTTAAACAACTATCATAACATTATTTACCTATATGTGGCTCTTTTTGGATTCTCAGAAGCTTTAGAAATTAAAAATGTGAAACAGGAAATACATTGGGACCATTGTTTTTGTTTACATCCCTCAAAATGGTCTATAGTATTTACTATAAATTACTATAGTATATTTTCATGTGGGTGTCTGACAACTGAAAATAGATCTCCTAGCAGATATCGCAGCCTCTGTTACTTTTTACCTTGCACTTTTTTGTTAACATTTATTATTATTTATTTATTTAGGATATGCGTTTTCACATTCTGACTCCAATGCCTAATTATTACATTGTTAAAATGACTATAATTAAATGAAATGTTCTTAAGAATAAAAGATGATGTGTTCTTTGGAAGAGTTTACTTGCATTGTGATGATATTATATTATCATTCTAGCATTATATAATGAGTGGCATAAAATGGCCTTAAAATGACAATAATATCGTTTATTGCAATAAATTTTGGTGTATATATTGTACAACAAAAAATGGATATCGTGACAGGCCTTCTAAGAAAACACAATAACATTACAAGAACACGCTCCTGTAATTTAATGTAAAAATAAATTATTCTCTGAATTGAAAGTACACTGCATTAACAAGCTGATGCACTGTTAATAGGCTTCTTTTGTGGCTTTTTAGAAGCTTTTTCATCAGTTATATCAAGGAAAAGTGTGTTGCCTTTGTTCATAATCTATAATGCAAAATGTTCAGGTCTTTTTGTGGTTACCTTTTTTATTCATTCATTCGTTTTCTTTTCGGCTTAGTCCCTTTATTAATCTGGGGTCGCCACAGCGGGATGAACCGCCAACTTATCCAGCATATGTTTTACGCAGCGGATGCCCTTCCAGCTGCAACCCATCACTGGGAAACATTTATACACACACATTCACACACATACACTACGGACAATTTTAGCTTACCCAATTCACCTATACCACATGTCTTTGGACTTGTGGAGGAAACCGGAGCACCCGGAGGAAACCCCCGCGAACACGGGGAGAACATGCAAACTCCACACAGAAATGCCAACTGACCCAGCCGAGGCTCGAACCAGCGACCTTCTTGCTGTGAGGCGAACGTGCTACCCACTGCGCCACCGCGTCGCCCCTTTTTTATTTATTTATTTATTATTTATTTATCTATTTATTTATTTTTAATCTGTTTAAAATGTCAAATGTTTTTCAGTTCCTGCAGCTTCCTTCATTTTCATTATAAATACTCTATACATCACCTTTCAAAAATTTTGAAGATTTTTAAAGCTTTTTAAAAAATAAATGTATCTTTATAGTATTTTTAAATTATTGTTACACTTTCTTTTTCAATATATTTTAAAATATTGTTTACTGTGACGGTAAAGCTGAATTTTCAGCATTAGTGCTCAGTGTCACATGATCCTGAGCACTACAGAAATCATTATAATATGCCAAATCTTATTGCTGCTTAAATATTCATTATCAATATTGAAATCAGCGGTGTTGCTTAATATTTTCTGGAAACAGTGATGCATTTTTTTCATGATTCTTTAAATTTAATGCCTAAAAGGATTTTAGTTAAGTTTATGCCTAATGCTAAATAAAGGTATTGGAGACCATTTCAATGTGGTGGTGCCATTGGCCCATGAACATTTCCTGCTTGATATTAAACTATTTCATAACTGTAACAAGAGGCAATTCAATTATATCTTAATGGTAAAACAGCTATCATACCATTATTTATCAATATGTGGCTCTTTTTGGATTCTCGGAAGCTATAGAAATTAAAAATGTAAAACAGGAAATGCATTGGGATCATTGTTTTTGTTTTCATCCCTCAAAATGGTCTATAAAATATCTGTATTTCAGGTTATTTAAATTAAGCATGCAATGTGTTTCATACAACGATTTAAGTATAAAAGTTGTTTTCTGCCACACCAAAAAGTGTGAATGCACACATAACCGTGTGTTCTGGTTAAAACAGCATAACACATTATTTTACTGCCATTGTTAATTATGAGCACAATCACATTATCATAATCACAGTATATTGCATGACCTCCAGCTTAATCACGGTTCTGGCTTAACGACATTACAAAAGTGCATGTTAGCAGCACAGCCTGTCTGCTTAGGGACATTTCTAAGCAATCAGACATGGATGTTTTCACCCGGCGGATGACATATTATTTCTAAAAAGCAAGTTACTCAATATTAACTTCTTATTTATAGAAGTGTTATATCACATTTGCAGCGAAACCATACTGAAAGCACTGTGATTGCCTGCAGCACTTTGCCTGTGGCCACAGCTGCTTAATTCAACCCTCTGCTACTGATCATTAGAAGTGAATGAGAAGAAATATCCCATTATATTATGGAAAAAAGGACGCACAAAATAATTAGCCTGCGCAGACAGCAGGATAATAAGATCACGAGAGGTTGGTCACTTATGTGGAACCAGTGACTCTGTAAAGCTCAAAGTGAGGAGAACAAATTGAAGTGTTGTACTCTCTTAGGTGAAGTCCTGTCACACATAATCTCACTTGAATCCATTGTAAAGATCGGATATGAATGGATACGTTTTATCTACTGGCTTTGAAAGAGCTCAAAGTGACATTCTATTCATTTACAGCGAAAACAGCCATCAACCGTTTTCATCAAGAATTATAATCCATTGTACTTGATAGTTTTGTTTATGCTGTTAATTGATGTAGTAGTCGTATTACAGTCAGCAGATGGCTTTGTTGGGTTATCAAGGTTTTTATTGTATGTCTAATTGTGAATAATGACTGATTAAACTCCCAGTTATGTGCCGATAATCCACATGGTGTTGTGGAAAGTCATCCTGCATAGATACAGGTCATAATAATTCATGCAGGCACTTTTTGATTGCTGTTGCAGGGGCACAACAGGAATTTCAATTGAACGTCATTCTCAAGTCAGATAAGTATTTGTGTTAGATGGTGCCGAAAAATGCTAAAGCATGTTAATAAAGTTGTTAGTGGTTGCTTTGGAGCTCTGGTCATTTAAAAGATTGGAAATGTGAGGCTTGTTTTTTTTGTTAAAGCACTTCCATTATTTTATTTTTTCCCTCACTATCATTCATCAGTCTAAAACATCCTTTTAGAGGTTCTTGTAGGAATAAAAACACAGGAATTCACATTGCATTTTAAAACAAATGATGTTTTAGTGAATTATAATGTTTAAAAATATTAATGTTTTGTTTTTAGTATGCAAATACATTCAGCCTTGAGACTTCTTTCTAAAAGTATTTAAGAAATCGTACTGACTTTAAACTTTAGAGCTTTAAAAATTCTGACATATATAGCCATATTTAATTGGGATCATATTTAATACAAAAACATGCTGAATTCCAGAACCTAAGGACACTTAATTTTGTTTACAAGGCGGCGCAGTGGCTCAGTATTTAGCACTGTCGCCTCACAGCAAGAAGGTCGCTGGTTTGAGCCCCGGCTGGGTCAGTTGGCATTTCTGTGTGGAGTTTGCATGTTCTCCTCGTGTTGGCGTAGGTTTCCTCCTGGTGCTCCGGTTTCCTCCCGGTGCTCCGGTTTCCCCCACAGTCCAAAGACATTCACTATAGGTGAACTAAAATGGCCTTAGTGTATGAGTGTGTGTGTAAATGCGAGAGTGTATGGGTGTTTCCCAGTAATGAGTTGCGGCTGGAAGGGCATCCGCTGCGTAAAAGATATGCTGGAATAGTTGGCAGTTCATTCGACCCCTAATAAATAAAGGGAGTAAGCCAAAGCAAAATGAATGAATGAATGAATTTGGTTTTCTGAGCATTTATGTTAAGGTGGCAGTAAAAAGAAAAAAAGATGTTTGAGTGCATTTTCTAGTGATCATGGCAGCTGTAATTAAAGACCGATTGATTTTGTGTGTGTGTGTGTGTGTGTGCCATGAGACAGGTACTGAGACTGTAGAGAAAAAAAAAGTCAATTGACCAGTCCAAATTATAATCATATTGCACAAACAGCCCCAATTGTGACATCATATTTGCTAGGGCTGCACAATATATCGTTTCAGCATCGATATCGCAATGTGCGAATCTGCAATAGCCATATCGCAGGATCTGCAATGTTGATTTGTGATTATAATGATCAGGAACCACATTTCAGAACGTCATTTGTGGAGTCATCGCATTAGGGCTGCACAATATATCATTTCAGCATTGATATCGCAATGTGTGAATACGCAATAGTCACATCGCAGGACATGCAATGTGGAGTCAGGATTATAGTTGACAAGGTACAACATTTTAGAACACATGAGAATTTTGTCATTTTTAGTGAAATTGTATCAATTGCTTGTGTTTTTAAGGTCTGTTTAAACATTTTAAGCAAGTTTAAAGCATTTGGGCACAAGGCAAATTACATTTGTAGCTTTAACAAAGATTATTTGTATTTAATTATTTACACAATGAGGAATATACAGCTTTATTGTACATTTATCATTTGTATATTTGCTCTATTTATCTCCGCTTGTAACTTGTTGATTGTTTTATGCACTCCCCTACAAAATAATATCAAGCTAAAATCATTAAGCTATCTTGGAAAAAATTGAAATATAAATTGCTAAAAAATGTAAATATCGCAATGTACATTTTTCCCAATATCGTGTAGCCCTACATCGCGTAGTTTAACACTAATAGAGTGAAAGATTTTTATATGGATGTGTTTTAAGTAGCCGTGAATAAGATATCAAGTAAATTTACACCAAGAAATTCTAAAGTTTAGAGATTAAACAAAGATTAAATTGTAGAGGTGTGAACCTACACTGGTCTCATGGTTCGGTTACGATTATCATGCCATCGATTCAGTTCAATTCGATATCTCGGTGCATCACCATACATAATTAGATTTTTTCTTCACAACACAAGAATTTTTTAAATTAAAATCTATAAATATATTAATATTTATATATTATTTGTAATACAATTTTGTCCTTTAATACAAGCAGTAAGATATGTGAACTGTACCTTTAATTTTACTTTGCTCAAAGAAAACACTCTTATTGAATGTTTTAGACAAAACTCCAATACATGCACAGAAGACAACATGAGCATTTATAGCAAATAAACTAATGTAAATATTATAACATTATCCCGCTTTCTTTGGTCATTGTCTTCACTTGCTCAACAGAAAGGGCTGCCATTGGCTTTAAAAATGAAATCGCTGTTCACCGACGAGTGACGCGGGAAGAACCGCTGCAGTAACAGTCTATATGCGCATAATACACGGTTATCACAGGTAATCCGTGATAGACGCAGTGGAGAAAACTCGCTCCACAGGCATGCTCGTGTCTGGATCCACAAGTATTACTTTAACAGCTGAGAGGAGAGGAAAAGTTACCTCACGAACACACCAGCGGGTCAAATGTCCAAAGTGTGAGAGAGAGAGAGAGAGAGAGAGAGAGAGAGAGAGAGAGAGAGAGAGAGAGAGAGAGGCAGAGGCAGAGATGGAGTTTTACAGCATTTCTCCCTAGTAGTGAAATAGCGGCTCGTGCTGTACCTTCTTCAG
The DNA here is from genome assembly GCA_903798115.1 of Danio jaintianensis. Lineage (NCBI taxonomy): Eukaryota > Metazoa > Chordata > Actinopteri > Cypriniformes > Danionidae > Danio > Danio jaintianensis. The sequence goes on along the minus strand of CAIGQV010003909.1, from coordinate 6,461,682 downwards.
TGTCAGTGAAAGACTGTCCAGCAAACTCACAAACAGTGAATTGTGTACAATTATCTGCTTTTAAAGTAGTTAGAATCGTTTTATTTACTCTCCCTCGCCTCCTTCGCCATAGTATTCTACCGTGACATAGCGCATATGAGATAAATGACGTCAGTACGTAATAACCGGTTATGATCTATTACTGAACTGATATCGAATTTTCCGCATCTGCATCACGGTGCATTGAAGAAACAATTAATTTTGACACCCCTATTAAATTGTATTTAATTATTTATACAATAAAGACAATACAATGTTGACTTATCTTGTTAAATGCTTTTAGACTCCACAGAAAACCATAAGACACATCTTTGTTTTATCGTATTAATCTATGCTTGCAAATTGTTTATGTTTTATGCAGATGTATGAATTCTTTCCAAGTAGAGTTATTTAGGTCATCTTTTGAGAAATTATATTCATATCGCAGTGTATATAGCAGAAAAACTAAATATGGCGATGTATTTATTTCCAATATCGTGCAGCCCTAATATTTGCAGAATTTTTTATTTGCATAATTCATTTTGAATTGGACGCTAAAACTGCACATGCAAATAAACATCTGTAAATAAACCACAGTCTAAATGTACACCATGTTGCATGTACTCCAATTTATTGTGAGTCCATTGAGATCAGTGTCAAACTCCCACCAACTACACTCACATAACATTACAAGGTTGATGCGGCAAACTCCCATAATTCCATCTGCACATTTGGGCTCATTTACTCTGTTTGTTTACTGAAGTGTACGTTGTGTTTCATGTCACAGTACCTGCATCCGGATGCGTACAGAATTACAACTAGTTGGCAGTGTGACAGCCAGATTACCAAATCTTACGGTTTGCATATTAAGCTGAGATGGAAGGAAATGCTTTTACATTAAAGAAATTACGCCAGCTGTTTCTTCATTACTTTAGTGGTATAACTTTAAAGAAGAAAGACAGTGGGTGGCGTATATAACATATGATATAAGTACCAAAATGGGAATGTAAAATGTGTGAGTCCTCGCTGGGCTGGAGCTGTTTAGTATACAGTTTCTCCATTAATAGTGCCACAGTCTGTGAACTCTAGACCACAGGGCCCACTGGGTTTCTCATTAGTAAAATTACAGTAAGTTTCAATAATAATACAAACATTTTCGCTGAGTTGGTTCACACACGCCACCCCTGTGGGCAAGTAACCTTTTTATTGATTGGTAGCTCTCTTCATTTTTTGCTTGATACTTTAAAAACAAGGCTCTCAAACTGTAATCAACCAATTTACTGCTTGAAAGCATCTCGAAAATGAATTACATTCCTTTTTTTCAATTTCCTTTGCCAGACATGAGTGGTTGTACAACAGAAAGTGGAGAATCGGTGTACTATTTTTGGCCTAGAGGTTGTTGGTTTTGTTCGGTTTCTTTAATCTTTTTGTCTTGTATTGCAATATTATGATTGTGGCCTTGCTTTTATTAGGGTCTGCCTATCGACTGCATCACATAATTAACTTTTTTAAGGGCTTTTAGGGTTTTTGTGGGATTGGATATTTTTAAGTAAGGTCAAAAGAGAAAGATCTGTTTTAAAGTGCGCAGTACAGTATATATTGTGATGATGTAACTAGCGTACGCATTCATATACATTATTAATGGCAGGTGTTTAAAGAGTGAAGTTATAGGGTCCTGTTCTGATTTGACTCCAGGTCAATAAATCTTTGTGTTGCACTGCTAACTGCTTCTGGCAATGGTTTAAATAGCATAGTAACACACTGCGCTCTTTTTGTGGTAAATAAAAAATGATGCATGTAATCTGTAATCTTTCTAGAAAACCTAAATGTTTTACATTCATTAATTTCATTTCATTTTCCTTCGGCTTAGTCCCTTTGTTCAGCTGCAACCTAGCACTGGGAAACATCCATACACACTCATCCACACACATACACTATGACCAATTTAGTTTATTCAATTCACCTATACCGCATGTCTTTGGACTGTGGGGGAAACTGCACGCCAACACGGGGAGAACATACAAACTCCACACATAAATACCAACGGACCAAGCCGGGACTCAAACTAGCGACCTTCTTGCTGTGAGGCGACAGTGCTAACCACTGAGCCACCGTGTTGCCCAATGTACACATTTACATTCACAAGGTTAAATAAATAAACATTCAAAAAATGATGTTTGCTGTTTGTTCAAGCTACTTATTTAAAATGAGCTAAAACAACACAATTCTTGAGTTTGTTTTTGCAGCAACTTAATTGCTTTGCAATACACTTAAATATGTATAAACTAATAAGTTGACTTAATTCCTTTTTGTTGTCCCAACACAAATAAATTGTGTGGAACCCAGCATTTTTTACACTGAACTTTGACTTAATTGTTTAATTGATAGACTATAATACAAAATTAAGAAAAACAAAATACTGTAATACTTTTAATATAATTGATTACAATCACAAAAAGTCAGACTGTCAGAGTTGTGTGATATAAAAGATACTGGGAAGATCCTGAAAAAATGAATTGTTATCTGCTCTGGTTTGTAAATAATTACTTTGTAATTACTTTGTGGGCGACTCGGTGGCGCAGTGGGTAGCACGTCCGCCTCACAGCAAGAAGGCCGCTGGTTCGAGCCTCGGCTGGGTCAGTTGGCATTTCTGTGTGGAGTTTGCATGTTCTCCCCGTGTTCGCGTGGGTTTCCTCCGGGTGCTCCGGTTTCCCCCACAAGTCCAAAGACATGCGGTATAGGTGAATTGGGTAAGCTAAAAAATTGTCCGTAGTGTATGTGTGTGAATGAGTGTGTATGAATGTTTCCCAGTGATGGGTTGCAGCTGGAAGGGCATCCGCTGCATAAAACATATGCTGGATAAGTTGGCGGTTCATTCTGCTGTGGCGACCCCAGATTAATAAAGGGACTAAGCCGAAAAGAAAATGAATGAATGAATAATTACTTTATAAAAATAACTTATCTCCAGTTTTGTAATGTGACTAACTAATTATTTTGGTCTAATATTCTGTTTTAGCTTAGTGTGCTAAAGGTCTTTACACAAACAAGTGAAAATGATAACTGAACAAAGTAAGAAATTACTGAATGAAGTAATATTTTAGTGTTTTTATATTCATTTATTATTTTCCTTCGGCTTAGTCCCTTATTTATCAGGGATCGCCACCGCGGAATGATTTTATGCAGCGGATGCCCTTCCAGCCGCAACCCAGTACTGGGAAACACCCATACACACTCATTCACACACTCATATACAAGGCCAATTTTAGTTTCTCCAATTCACCTATTGTGCATGTCTTTGGACTGTGGGGGAAACATGCAAACTCCACACAGAAATGTCTAAGTATAATATTATGCTTAAAGGGGACCTATTATCCAAAAATCACTTTTATAAGGGGTTTAAACACAGTTGTGTGGCAACAGAATATAGCCAGCCTCTAATGGTAAAAATTCATTAATTCTATTTTTTGTAATCACACTTGATAAAAACAGTCTGCAGAAACACTTTGATTGACATTCTCCCTTTGTACATGTCATCAGAGGGGGAAAACCCCGCCCATTAGTGACAAACTCTCCCTCATTAGCATAAACAGCCCTGAGTGAGAAGCAGCCGTCAGCCATTAGAGTTTTGAATCTGCCACTATGGTGACACATAAACATTTATAGCTCCACCTCCTTTTGAAAAGAGCACTCATCTCATTTGAATGTAAAGTGACAGTCACCAAAACAGTACAATTTGGATCAAAGCCTAAAAGGGGCAGTTTCAAAGAATTCTGAAAAATTATTTGTTTTTATTTTAAGCTGAAACTTCACATACACACTCCAGGGACATCAGAGACTTATTTTACACCTTGTAATAATAGGTCCCCTTTATTATTTGTGAAATTCATTAAGTATTCATCATGTTATTCCATACGTCCATTTGTAAAATAGCATCAGCATGTGATTATATGTTGGATGTATGGGTTTCCGAGCAACAGAAGCAGGTATTGTGCCCATGTGACAGCACTTTTCCATCAGTGGCAGAATGTTCAGCTACACGGTGGATCGAGAGAAGGTTTGTGCTGCTATATGACGCCAGGGAACTCTTTTATTATATCACCCAGGAAACTGCAAGACGCCAAATGAAAACAAATGCGACTATTTCTCCATCCCTCGCTCTCTCTTTCTCTTCCTCTTTTTTTTCCGTGTCTCTTCTGTTTCTCTCGAAATGCAATTCACTGCCAAGGTTGTTGCTCAAATTCCACACCAGGGATTGCCATGCTAACCAAAACATTATAATATGCGGCTTGCTCATTTCATTTTGTTGCAATGTTCATGTTTTTTTTTTTTTTTTTTTTTGGAGTATGTGCCCTGCTACTGGGTCTACAGGGACAAACAGAAGACGTGTGGTTTTCCAGTTGACTGTAATTTGCTTAGCTGAGAATAAACACTTTTTATTTTTTATTTTAGATTTAGATGGTTCATGCGAGGACTGAGCATTTACATAAACTTTGAAAGATATTTCTACTTGTTTACTGAATGTACAATGAACACTGTAATGATGTAGCAAAGATGATTATTTCAATTTACAATTACAGTTTAAATTGGAATTAAATTAAGGAAGTAAAATATATTAAAATTCATGAGTGGTTGGATATATTGATATATTGATTTAATAATATATATATATATTCTCGTATTATATATCAGAAACCATATTTTTTCACTTAATCCAACAATATAAAAATGTACTTTGAATGAAAGACTCAAAGTAGTTCAAAGTAGTTTCACTTTTTTTCAGTGTATATACATATTATTATTGTAGTTGTGGCGCTCTTTAATTTTTGTGGGTACCTCTAAATTTTTGCTCGTGCTGCTAACTTTTATATTTTGTAGCATTCAGAGCACAAGTGCTTCCAAGAAAAAGCCCTGTGATAGATGGATAGATGTACCATGGGTGAGGTAGATCCTCTGAATAATAAATCCATCATGGACACTGAGAAGGTAGCTCGAGTTGTCCACAAACACATTCATGGCAATACTGAAGACAATGACATTGGTTGTGCTGGCATTTTTAAAAGCTGTTTTGGTTCCATTCATTCATTCATTTTCCTTCAGCTTAGTCCCTTATTTATCAGGGGTTGCCACAGCGGAACCGCCAACTATTCTGGCATATGTTTTACGCAGCCGATGCCCTTCCAGCCGCAACCCAACCCTGGGAAACACCCCATGCACTCTCTCATTCACACACACTCATACACTATGGCCAATTTAGTTAATCCAATTCTCTTATACAGCATGTCTTTCGACTGTGGGGGGAAACCGGAGCACCCGGAGGAAACCCACGCCAACACGGTGAGAACATGCAAACTCCACACAGAAATGTCAACTGGCCCAGCCGGGACTCAAACCAGTGACCTTCTTGCTGTGAAGCGACAGTGCTAACAACTGAGCCACCGTGCCACACTGTTTTGGTTGCGCTTTAGTTTAAATACAAATTTTCACTATCAATATTGGCTTATTACCTGCCTGTAATCACGATATTGGCTGTTTATTAGTACTTACAAACATATTCTGCATGATCTTATTCTACATCCCAAATCCTATTCAATACCTAAACCCAAACTACTACATTAATAGCTACAATAAGCAGCAAATTAGGAGTTAATTGAGGAAGAAGTCATACTTGATGCCAATGTTTATTTATTTATTTATAAAAAAAATTTAACAATATATTTATTATTTTTTCATTTAGCATATTACTACAGGTTTCACAGTATATAACAATCATGTAAACACAGCAAACATTTTACATCCAAAGTCCCTCCCAGCACCCCATCCCCAATCAAAATAATATAGAAAAAGAATAAAAATCAGAATAATAATAACATTAAAATAAGATGGTGAATAAATAAAGATAAAATAAAATAATAATAAATGAAGTAGTAATTATAAAAAATAAATAGATGGCGCCAACGTTCTTTTTAATAGCAAAAATTGTACCTTAAAATTAAAATGATGTGTGAACTAGGGCTGGGCGATAAAATCGGTATCTTTGTTATGTCAATAACAATAAAAAAAAGTTCGGTATGAAGTTTTGCTATGAAGCGCTATAGTTTTATTAAAATGTAGCTGCTGAGCGCGCGCCTTGGAAGCAATGCCAATAAGCTTAGGGTGTAAGTTTGTTTTTTCTAATGGAAGCGTGCGGAGAGCGACGCGCACATGGTGTGCAAGCGGTGCTCACGTGACGTGCGCACATTTTCCAGTTACACCTAGTTGAAAAACATCTGAACTTTTCCGAATGCCGCGAGCGCACTGTGATTCATGCAAGTAGAACGAACCAATCTGCCTCACACTTTGTATGGAATATACACATTTCTGTAACGGTAGACTAATTACCTGAGATAAACACAGGTCATCCAAACACTGCAGTGCTTTTTACTTTTCTCTATAAACTTGTATCGGAGCTGCTGCAATGGATTGTCCGTTTGTCATCCTCTGAGAAAACGGTTAATGGTCGTCTAGTTACAGAAAGACGCCAGGGGAGCATGAGCACAAATCGCATTGAAAATGGTGCAGGAAACCACGTGTTCACTCACACGCAAAAATGAGTGCTATGACTAGCAGCAGTGAAGAGATTGTCAGTAAAAAAGGATGTAAGGATGTTGCCAGAGTGGCTTTTTGGTTTCTTTTCTTGTGCATCCCAGCCACCAGCACCCCACCTGACAGATTTTTTTTTTTTTTTAGCTTAGGGGTATTGTAGTCATTCAACTTCACAATTTGTAATGTTGCAATATGTATTTGAATAATGATGGTTAGTTCCTTTACTTTAAAGCTCAGATTTGATGTTCATAATTTGTTTTGTTTACAGAGTTTGAGGTTTACTGTATCATTATTATTCACACCTTACAGTTTGCTTTGATTGTTCAGCATTTACACTTTACCATTGTACACACTTTATAAGATTTTCTCTTTAACACTTATGTTTATTTTATTATAAAAAGATCAGATATTTTATTTTAAATTTTTTTTTTTTGACTATTAAAACTATTTGCCTAGTAATGTTGGTAAATTAAAATAAAGTGGTTAAATAAGAGAAAATCCTAATAAATGTATTGTTAAAAAATATATTTAATAATTATCGATACCGAATGATATGAAACATGATTTCGTCATAATTTTTTTGCGGTATCGCCCAGCCCTAGTGTGAACAATGTTTTTATTTTTTCTGACAATCTTCGTCTTTTGAATTATCTTTGTTTGGGTGTTTTTTTCCTCACAGATAATCACGTAAGTTGTTAATATTGACACCAGTTTGCGAGTCAATAGTGATTATAACCATTATAACAATATAAATGTGTAAATCACTCCTCGTGGAACTCTAGTGCTCGATGGACTTCTTGATTGGGCTTTGTCTCATTATCGAATTAAATCCTAAAATGCTGGGCTGAACTACCGTTTGATCGATTTGCTAGATTGGAGGTAGAATTAGTTGGCATCTTATCTTCATCCCCGCGGACACCTTTAACGCCACAGCATTAACAGTAAATACCAGCAAAACAAACAAGCTCAGCCAATCCCAGCTCGGTAATTAGCCTAATTAAACTGAGGTTGTACGCGGCATGATTATACATCATTAATTTCGACCTTACAGTTGCTGTAATTAAGTCGCTCATCACATCAGCTCCCTTGTAAATATCATTTTCACTCCTCTCACTCAGACACTTATTTATTTACTTTATTTATTTATTTATTTTCCCCACCGAGCGAGAGATTCTGGCGAGATGATTAGCAGCACACGTCTCTCGATTAGCTCAAGTGTGTGTGTGAGCATTTCACTCTGTGGGAATTCCTTGTTGAGTAAACCCTCCTCCTCACTTCAGCAGTTGTAAATCTATTCTTCATTTTAATGCATAAATTATATGCCTATTAATCATTTATACTGTCAATATAATGCCCCCTCTCCTCGAGCAAAACCGTCTATTCAGGGACTTCACGTCTGAAAAAAGCGCTTTTAGTTTGAGAAACATCTTCTCTGAGGAAATGCAGCATATGGTGGGTTCGTATGTGTGTGTTTGAATGTAGGGCTGCATGGTTTCGTCCAAAAATCATGTTGGGATTATGTTGACAGATTGCAAAGGAGGTATAAATACTTAAACATCTCATACCGCCACTGCTTGTGTATCAAGGCTAAAGGAATAAAAGGCAGAAAATCATTTGAAAACAGCAGCTCTCATGTTCAACAGGGTGTGAAACACTACAAGCTTGCAAACGATGCCTTTTGTCTTCAAATTAAGTTGTTTGGCTCATGCTCTGCTGCCAGCAAAAGAATTACTCTTAAGGGTGTTCATCAGGGTACGAAATTAACTTTTTGCCCACCAGCTATAGTGAGGTTTACTATATATACACAGTACAGTTGAAGTCAAAGTTATTAGCCTCCCTGTATATTTTTTTCCCTAATTTGTGTTTAACGGAAAGAAGATTTTTTTCAACACATTTCTAAACATAATAGTTTTAATAACTGATTTCTTTTATCTTTGCCATGATGACAGTACATAATATTTTACTAGATATTTTTCAAGAAACTAATATTCAGCTTAAAGTGACATTTAAAGGCTTAACTAGGTTAATTAGGCAAGCTAGGGTAATTAGGCAAAACATTGTATAACAATAATAATAATATTGACCTTAAAATGTTTTTTTAAAAATTAAAAACTGCTTTTGTCCTAGCCGAAATAAAACAAATAAGACTTTCTTACTGTCTAACCCCTCAAAACTAATGCAATCTGAAGCCTTTGGATTTTCAGGAAGCATTTGGATTTTTTATTTGCCTACGTTTCTGGAGCTACCAACGTGAAATCATTTGAGATTTTCCTTACCGAGATTCACGCAGTGTGTTACAGTTTATCAGAAACCAGGCAATGATTATATTTGCATATCGCATGTTGGCATCAGAAGCAATGAACTCGTAATGAGATTCACCTTGGAGACATCACAACACTCAACATGAACCATACATTATTTATTTAGAGAGATGGATTTCACATCACAGATGTCGATTACCAGCTGCGCTTTGTTTCTACTAATATCATCAAATTTGTAATGACACGCTTCATCACAAAGGCTTGAGCACACAATTCAGTAACTCGCAGGTGCAGTTTATAATTTCTGCATGAGCAGCAGTGCCAAGCAGTTGTGATTGTCTCGAGATTGAAATGCTCTTACGGTGCGTTCTGTGTGCTGCAGGTTGGAGATGTCGTGGTGTGAAGGTTCGGGAGGCAAGATGACGTGGGTGAAGTTGCTTCTCTCCTTAGTGCTTTTACATACAGTTTCTGAAGGTAATGGCACACACACACTCACACATACACATGCATACTTGTACAAATATATGGTTTACGAGAACTTTCCATAGGCGTAACGTATTTTATACTGTACACTGTAAAAAGAGATTTTACTTAATAGAAAGTAAACTCATTGCCTTATAATTATTAAATAAACAAACTGTGCATAATTTAAAAAGTTAAGTAAAATCAATGGGTTTACTGACCTTTTTTAAAGTAAAATCAACTTGATTATTTATAAACTAATTTTGAGAGGATCACATGTTGATGATTGACTGCGGCTGGTCCCGCATTAGCTAATGCATGATTCACCAATCAGACGATTCCTAACTCACTATAAATAACCAGTGTCATACCTTAGTCATCTTCGTCTTGAAGAATCCCCCCTTCCACCCCTACTCCTCCCCTTTTCCTTGACAGGGTGGCACGGCGGCCAGTGGTTAGCACTGTTGCCTAACAGCAATAATGTCTCTGGTTTAGGTCTTTACCTGGACAGTTGAAATTTCTGTGCGGAGTTTACATGTTCACCCTGTGCTCGTGTGGGTTTCCCCTGGGTTCTCCGGTTTCCTCCCGCAGTCCAAAGACATGCAACATTAGTTAGACAAACTGACCAAACCAAATCGGCACCATAGATGAGCTCTTAACCAGCAGTATATCTTCATAGCAATCCTTAATCTGCAATTTGCCTAACAAGCAGGGGAGTTCTCGAGACCTACCTGAGCTCAAACTCCCCTCTCGCCCTGCAAACGGGGGGGAACCCCGGGCTCGAGGATCTTATGAGCTCAGGGCTCTCTCCCGGGACAGCATGCCAAACACGCTTTATAATCAATCATCAGCTATGAAGTGTGAACTCTTGAATTGCTTTTAAGGCAACGGGTTTACTTTTTAACTGCTTATTATATGCCTTAACCTACCACTAAACCCAAACCTCACATAAAACCTGTGGCAAATATTGAAGTACACATCCGCATGCAAACAAACATATGAATGTGAGTGTTCAAGCAGGTGTAAGATGTACACTCAAAATGACTTTTGCTTCAAACTACTAATTTAAAATGAGTTGAAACAACACAGTTCTTAAGGTTCTAAAAAATGATTAAGTTAACTTAATCGAATTGTGGCGACGCGGTGGCGCAGTGGGTAGCACGTTCGCCTCACAGCAAGGTCGCTGGTTCGAGCCTCGGCTGGGTCAGTTGGCATTTCTGTGTGGAGTTTGCATGTTCTCCCCGTGTTCGCGTGGGTTTCCTCCGGGTGCTCCGGTTTCCCCCACAAGTCCAAAGACATGCGGTATAGGTGAATTGGGTAAGCTAAAATTGTCCGTAGTGTATGTGTGTGAATGAGTGTGTATGAATGTTTCCCAGTGATGGGTTGCAGCTGGAAGGGCATCCGCTGCGTAAAACATATGCTGGATAAGTTGGCGGTTCATCCCGCTGTGGCGACCCCCGATTAATAAAGAAAATGAATAATCGAATTGTGTTGGGACAACATGAAGGAATTGTGTGGAACCCTGCATTTTTTACAGCGTAAGTGTCAATTTATAAAGCAAATTGAAAAGTTTTGGTTATGCATGAACATTTTCTGATGTGGAGAAACAGCCAATCAATGCACTATTGTAACTTAAAATAATGTTACAAATTGTAACTCTTTAAAGGTTTTTATACATTTTATTACTTAGATTGTTAACTTGTTTTGGCTTCTGTTATATACACACTGCGTACTGAGTCTCCCAAATAAATTTGTATTAAAAGTAGCACTTTTAATTTACATTTTTCATTTAGTTATTTACACATATTGGTTAATTAATCCAATTTATTTGAGCACAAAATCTGCATATTAAATCAATGAAGGATCATGTGACAATTATTGAAAACATTTTCATTTAATTGCAGTTACTTGTATATGTACAGTAACAATGTGTTTTTGTAACTGTTTTGATATATCTTTAATTAAATAAATACAGTTCTTCTAGCAAACATAAGAGATTTCTTACAAAAGTATTAACAAAACTCACTGATCCTTAACTTGTGAACAACAAATGGCAGTAATATAACTTACAATAGCAAAAAAGTGTATTTAGAAGTCAATATAATATTAATTCTAAGCTTGTTCACATTACATCAAATGAACATTTTTTCATTTTTTTTCTCATTTTGTTTAATAGTATTTTTTAATCATTTCGCAATGTGCATGCAATGAGTAGATTTTTAATTTAGCATTAATATGTAAATTTTTAATGTCGTTTTTGTTATGTAATTGTAATAAAATCTATGACGTAATTGTTTTGGCAGTTCACCCAAAAAAGTTCTGTCATCATTTAGTCGTCCTCCAGATGTTCCAAACCTGTTTGATCTTCTTTCTGCTGATCAACACAAAAGAAGATATTTTGAAGAGTGTTGGAAATCAATACATTGTAAAAAGCGAGTTGACTTTACCTAAAAAAAGAGAGTAAACTCATTGCCTTATAATTATTAAGTAAACTATGTGCATAATTATAAAAGTTAAGTCAACGGCTTTACTGACTTTTTTAAAAGTAAAATCAACGTATTGCTTTTAAGGCAACGAGTTTACTCACTTTTTTTAAAGTGAAGTAACTAATCACATTTTACAGTGTAGCTGTTGACCTTCATTGCATTTTCTTCTTTTTACCAAGAAAGTCAATGGACACCAGTTTCCAGTACTCTTATCTTTTTTAGTGTTCAACAAAAAATAAACCTATGAAGGTTTGAAACCAACTTGACTGAGCGAAAAGTGAAATTTATTTTTGTTTAAACAATCCCTTTAAATTAACATCTCTTATTAATTACATTCATAAAATATATCCGATGAAGTGCGAAACTAATTTGATGTTGTTTTGAATGTTAAATCAGTCTACAAGAAGGATGGAACTTGTTTTTTTTTATGAACCTGAGGTGATGACTTGACTCATGAATATTAATACCATGACAACATTAGCACAGACTAATTAATATTCATGAGCCCAAAGGCATCACACCCCGCCCAATCCGAACCTCCGCTTACTTGTTGCTCGCGGGTCAAATGTGTCTCCAAGACTTTGAGATTAAAACCGTGATTGTGCTGATGACAGTCTCTCTTCTGTGTCGCTCATCATTTTTCAGCGTGCTCTCATTACCTTCCTGTTGTTCTTTTATCAGTCCTCGAGTCCTGTCTTTTCTCAGACATCTCACTCCATCACTGTTCTCTCAGGCCTGTCTGACATTCCTCTCTTTTTGTGTGTGTATGTGTGTGTGTCAGACACCTGTGATGTGCGACGGCACGTTTACCAACACAATGTCGCTGCCACTTAACATCAGCCCACAGGAGTTTATAATTCACTGCCCTCTCCTTCCTCTTCCTGTCGGTGTGTCCTTTTCTTTCGCCAAGCCTCTCTCAATCATTTACACACACCATCTTTCTTCATGAATCTGCCGCGCTCCTCTCTGTCTCTCATAGGACCCGTGGGAGCCGTTCTCTCATGGTTATTAGCTCTCTGTGATTGGTTCAGGGTTTTTGAGGGTTAAATGAAATGGAGGTAAATTAGGGAGGGAGTTTGAGGCCTGAGCCCCAGAACAGCTCGGGACTGAATGTTAAACACTCCTTGTCCAAAAGAGAGCAGGAGAGAGAGTTTAAAGGAATAGTTTTCAAGAAAATGTTGCCATTATCTTAACTTTTTCATAATGACCATGACTGTCAAGCTCCCACAAGGACAAAAAAAAAAAAGTATCATGAAAGGAAAGTTTTACGTCTTCTGAAGCCATGTGGGTAAATTTGTCAGATGAGCAGACTGAAATTTGTATAACCATTCAACACAGGCCACAAATATGTGCCTCAGCATACGTTTGTCTGCATTTTCTGAGTAAAATAAATGCTACATGGTGGTAGACGCCACCAAATTTTGTTCCTTTTCACACTACTTTGTGAAATATTTACAGGGACACGTTATCATAAGATATAGGATTGTTTTCACAAAGTTGTCTGCGCTGTACTGAATAAATGCCACAAAAATGGCTTTGGATGCTTTCACACCTAGACGTTTGTTTCGGAACCTGGCTTGTTTGCCCAATTAGTGCGGTTCGTTTGGCAAATGTGAAACCCTTAATCACGCTCGGATCCGTGCCAAATCGCCTAAAAAAGATCGCCTGAATGAGGTGGTCTCGGCTCGATTGAAACGAACTCTGGAGCGGATCGATTGTAGTTGACTGGTTTCTCTCAAGTTTTTTTTTTTCTTCACTTTCGTCAATTGGTTAAGTTAGTTCCTCGCCACTGTTGCCACTAGCTTGCTTGGTTTGGGACTTGTAGAGCTGTGCAATCATGGATTTGCTCCTCAGTGTTTGGACTTTCAGCAGTGAAAATTAAACCACACTGAACTGAACTAAACTGAACTTCAACTCAGAAAACTGGACTGACACAGTTTAAATTTACTACAACTTCTATGTTAAGCTGCTTTGACACAATCTACATTGTAAAAACGCTATAGAAATAAAGATGAATTGAATTTAATTGAATGGTTATTCAGATAATCTGACTTTTTGGCCTGTCAAAGTAATATGAATAATTTTTGAGTCATTTTTTTCAACCAAGAATAGTTTTATGTTCTCATATCTAACTCCTTTTGTTTTCCTCTGGAGGGAAATAAAAATATATATTTTTGGTAAATTGTTGTTTAAAAGGTAAAGAGTGTAAGAAAGGTGAGCTGTCTTCATAAAAAATGATGACATCTGCGGACAGATCTGATATGATGTGAAGTTCTGTCTGACCTGCTCACTAAAAAGACTCTCAGTCAATGTCACAATAGTAAAACATCAGCTATCAAGCCTGCAGCGCGCGAGCAACAAAACTGCAGCCGCAGGCATTTGTAGCGCACTCATTACGACACTGAGCTTTTTTTTTTTTTTTCATGATAATAGCTTTGAATTATCAAATTGTCAAGAGCATGCCTTTGAGAACTCTTTCAAATCCCATAGTGCAAGCCAAACTGCTTCATAAAATGTGGTAATACAATCGGTTTAAAGTGAATTTAGTTTTATGTGTGCTTAAGTTTTAGATTAGGGTGTGCTTTTATGCATTTTTACTTTCATTTTTTCAGATTCTGCTCAAAAATAAATACACATTGCTTACATGTTGCAGACATTGGATGCATGAAACAGGCCTTACAGGCATGTGAAGTGAAAATTTAATTAAACCGTATTAATTTGAGTATGGCGTCACGGTGGCGCAGTGGGTAGCACGTTCGCCTCACAGCAAGAAGGTCGCTGGTTCGAGCCTCGGCTGGGTCAGTTGGCATTTCTGTGTGGAGTTTGCATGTTCTCCCCGTGTTCGCGTGGGTTTCCTCCGGGTGCTCCGGTTTCCCCCACAAGTCCAAAAACATGTGGTATAGGTGAATTGGGTAAGCTAAATTGTCTGTAGTGTATGTGTGTGAATGAGTGTATATGGATGTTTCCCAGTGATGGGTTGCAGCTGGAAGGGCATCCGCTGCGTAAAACATATGCTGGATAGGTTGGCGGTTCATTCCGCTGTGGCGACCCCAGATTAATAAAGGGACTAAGCCGAAAAGAAAATGAATGAATGAATGAATAATTTGAGTATTCATTACAGTTTAATTTCAATGCATGGGGTGCAAATCAAATTTCATTAAGCAACAATAATGATACGATTATTAATTTTAACGTTATAGTTTAAGGATCTGGAGCTGAAACCAAGACAGATGCGGCAGGTTGTGCTTTTGGCAGGAACTCTCATTATTATATCTCTGATCCAGTTTGTCACACACCTAAAACTTGTTTTAATCTCTGCTGCCATTCTGTAATGGTCCAGTAATTAACACGGGCTGACGTGTTACTCCAGATTGATTTTAGTTAGTGCGTATTGGAGGATGCACAGTCGATTCTTGCTCAACGTGTATCCTTCTCTCTCTCTCTCTCTCTCTCTCTCTCTCTCTCTCTCTTTCTCTCTCTTTCTCTCTCTCTCTGGCTTGTTCTTGCCACGTTCAAAGCAGAGTCAAAGAGTGATTCACCCTATCAGACACCAGCACTTCAAACACACACACGCACAAGCCCTTTCTGGAGTGTGTGATGTCTCTGTGGCCCAATACCCATGCACACGATCAAAGCTCTGCTGATCTTCCTGACAAATCAGCTTGTCTCCTGCTACCTCTGGAAAGAGAACACACACATGCGTGTTTACACTGGGGAAACATGCCTCACACACAACAAGCCCTCACGAGGACGTGTACACATATCAGAGCAAAGTGTGTAGTGAAATATTGAGTGCTAATCTAAGGGGATTCAAGTAATAGATACTGTTCCATAAAAACTGTTTAGTTTGCCAATCAAATTGTCAACACATTTGATAAAAAAAGTATATGTTTAAAATGAAATAAATCCATATTATAAAGTACTACAATTATATCAAGTTTCATATGTCAAAAAGTTATGTTAATTAAATTGGGGTTGGTAAGTTTTTAACTTAATTTTATATAGTGTCACATGATCCATAAATCACTCAAATTGCCGGATTCCTGTTGGTTCAAAATATTGTATTATTATTCTAAACATTTGTGCTGCTTAATAGATTTGTTAAACTAGTCATTTCTTGTACATTGTACTTTAAACTTTTATACTTTAAGTTCAAAAGGACTTTCATTCGTTCATTCATTTTCTTTTCGGCTTAGTCCCTTTATTAATCAGGGGTCACCACAGCAGAATGAACCGCCAACTTATCTAGCATATGTTTTACGCAGCAGATGCCCTTCCAGCCACAACCCAACACTGGGAAACACCCATACACACTCATTCGCACACATACACTACGGCCAATTTAGCTTATTCAATTCACCTATAGCGCATGTCTTTGGACTGTGGGCGAAACTGAAGCACCTGGAGGCCACACCAACACAGGGAGAACATGCCAACTCCACACAGAAATGCCAACTGACCCAGCCGGGGCTTGAACCAGTGACCTTCTTGTTGTGAGGCGATCGTGCTAACCACTGTGCCACCGTGACGCCCCTCTAAAAGAACTTGTAAAGTCCCAGTCTTGCTGGGAACCAAAATTGCCAGTAAGTTGCTGTAAAGTTTGCAGCAATCTTTTACAGTGTACTAATAAAATATAAAAAAAATTATATAAGCATTATATAATAAAATACCGTACAATGGGTGACACTGTGGCTCAGTGGTTAGCACTGTCCCCTCACAGCAAGAAGGTCGCTGGTTCGAGTCCCGGCTGGATCAGTTGGCATTTCTGTGTGGAGTTTGCGTGGGTTTCCTCCTAGTGCTCCGGTTTCCCCCACAATCCAAAGACATGCGCTATAGCTGAATTGAATAAACTAAATTTGCCGTAGTGTATGAGTGTGTGTGTGTGTGAAGGAGTGTTTATGTATGTTTCCCAGTACTGGGTTGCAGCTGTAAGGGCATCCGCTGTGTAAAACAAATGCTGGATAAGTTGGCGGTTCATTCCGCTGTGGCGACCCCTGACAAATTAAAGGAATAAAGAAAAATGAAAGAATGAATACTGTACAATAAATACTATATACTATAATAATAAAAATAGATCAAAACATTTTGATAAATTCACCAGCAGTTTTTGAGGTAAATTGGTTTCTACTTTTATTCTTTTTTATATGATTTAGAAAAAGGCTATTTCTCACAGAAAATTGTGCAGAGAACTTGTCTATGTTTCACTGATAAATCTCATATGAGCAAATATGAGCAACGTTATGGATGTGACATTTGCAGTAAAACTTGAAACTTAAATTCACAGAGAAGGTAAATGTTAACGGCATAATCGAAACATCTGTTTATATTTTTCAAAACAGCTAATCACATAGTTAAGGGAGCAAAACATATTCATCTAGAGGCATTTATAAATGTGTTTATATTTTAAATAAGAGAAATAAACATGCATTATGGATGTGACAGATTTACATTAAACACCATCATTTGTTGAAATTCTGTGAATTAACCTGCACAACCCAAAATAAATATTGCTAAAGAAATGGATAAGAGTTGTCTCCATATAGAACAGAAAATGTTAATTGTATTTTATTTGACATTTTTGCATTTATGAGGTAAATGCTTAGTTTGTGGATGTGACAGATTCTGTTACTTTAGTAAATCAAATATTCATTCATTCATCTTCCTTCGGCTTGGTCCCTTTATTCATCAGGGGTCGCCACAGCGGAATGAAACGCCAACTTATCCAGCATATGTTTTACACAGCAGATGCCCTTCCAGCTGCAACCCAGTACTGGGAAACACCCATACACACTCATTCACACATATACACTAAGGCCAATTTAGCTTATTCAATTCACCTATAGCGCATCTCTTTGGACTGTGGGGGAAACCGGAGCAACTGACCCAGCCGGGGCTCAAACCAGCGACCTTCTTGCTGTGAGGCGACAGTGTTAACCACTAAGACACCGTGCCACTCCTAAATCAAATATTAGTATTTGAAAATGTTGACAGACACTTTTGAGTGTACTAATAAAATATACAAATTTAAATATAAGAATTATACAATAAAAATACTATATAATAAAAATAAATACAAATACTATATAATAAAAATAGAAAAGAAGGTCGCTGGTTCGAGCCTCGGCTGGGTCAGTTGGCGTTTCTGTGTGGAGTGTTCTATGTTCTCCCCGTGTTCGCGTGGGTTTCCTCCGGGTGCTCCGGTTTCCCTCACAAGTCCAAAGACATGCGCTATAGGTGAATTGGGTAGGCTAAATTGTCCATAGTGTATGAGTGTGAATGAGTGTGTATGGATGTTTCCCAGTGATGGGTTGCAGCTGGAAGGGCATCCGCTGAGTAAAACATATGCTGGATAAGTTGGAGGTTCATTCTGCTGTAGCGACCCCAGATTAATAAAGGGACAAAGCCGAAAAGAAAATGAATGAATGAATAATAATGTAATAATAAAAGTAGAATTTAATTTGATAAAATTTTGATTAATTTGAGTTAAAATAGTTTCTACTTTTTTTTCTTTTTTTTTTAAAAGTTGTTTAGAAAAAGAAAATCGTGCAGAGAACTTGTCTGTGTTTCACTCTTACATCACATACACTCTCTTATACACACAAGCGTGCACGCGCACGCACGCACGCACGCACGCACGCACGCACGCACGCACACACACACACACACACACACACACACACACACATTTGTTTTTGTGAAAAGTGGGTACATTACATAGGTTTCCATTGATTTTATACAGCACAAACCGTATTTAGTATTGCCCTAACCCCACCCTACCCCTAAACCCAACCATCACAGGAAACAGTGTACAGCTTTACTCTCTGATTAAACTCGTTCTGTGTGATTTATAAGCATTTTGAGAAATGAGGACATCAGCTGTGTCCTTATATTTCACCTCCTTTTTGTAATACCTGTGTCATACCTATGTCATTATACAGATTTGTGTCCTGACATGTCACAAAAACACGTACACACACACACACACACACACACACACACACACACACACACACACA
>CAIGQV010003909.1:6418949-6429444 GCA_903798115.1 Danio jaintianensis | reverse complement strand
AGTATTGCATTGTATACTGTTATAAGGTGCTGTGTACAAATGCGTATAGAGAAAGTATTGCATTGTATATTGTTATAAGGTGCTGTGTACAAGTGCGTATGAAAAAGTATTGCACATGTTTATTGCACAGTAGGGGAATAATTAGCTGTTCATGAGGTAGATGGCCTGAGGAAAGAAACTTTTCCTGTGTCTGGCTGTTTTTGTGCTCGGTGCTCTGTAGCGCCGACCAGACGGTAACAGTTCAAACAGAAAGTGTGCTGGGTGTGAAGGGTCCAGAGTGATTTTGCAAGTCCTTTTACTCAATCTGGAAGAGTACAGTTCTTGAAGTGTAGGAAGGGTAGTGCCAGTGATTCGTTCAGCAGTCCGGACTATTCGCTGTAGCCTACGGAGGTCGGTTTTGGCAGCTGAGCCGAACCAGACGGTGATTGAAGTGCAGAGGATGGGTTGGATGACAGCTGAGTAGAACTGTACGAGCAGCTCCTGTGGCAGGTTGAACTTCCTCAGCTGACGAAGGAAGTACAGTCTCTGCTGGGCTTTCTTCACAATAGAGTCTATGTGAATGTCCCACTTCAGATCCTGAGAGATGGTGGTGCCCAGGAACCTGAATGACTCTACTGCAGCCACAGTGCTGTTCATGATGGTGAGTGGGGGAAGTGCAGGGGGGTTTCTCCTAAAGTCCACTATCATCTCCACCGTTTTGAGCGTGTTCAGCTCCAGGTTGTTGCATCTACACCATAGAGACAGCCGCTCCACCTCCTGTCTATATGCAGACTCGTCACCGTTCCGGATGAGGCCGATAACAGTAGTGTCGTCCGCAAATTTCAAGAGCTTGATAGATGGGTCTTTTGCAGTGCAGTTATTGGTATACAGGGAGAAGAGCAGTGGGGAGAGAACACATCCCTGGGGGGCACCGGTGCTGATGGTGCGGCTGTCATGCGGCTAAACGTAAATCACTCGTGCTTGACGCTTCATAATGCTTAAAATTCACACAGCAATTTAAATCAAATCAATGCAGCCGTTGTAGACTTTTAAAACGTGACCTGAAACTTTTGGATGTTGAATTAGATTGCCTATTTCTAAAAATTACAATAAAATGGTGCATATGACAAGTGGCGATTTAGTTATCCGAAACAATACAATAGCCTTGGTCCCTTAAAATGATTTTCTGAAATTATTATTATTATTTTTTTGTCTGAAACGGCCATAGAAGAATTTTTGGTTTTTGGGTTTGACCTTTCTGAAAGAATGGTTTTAATTTGGGGTTAAAGTGACACGTTGATGAGTGAAAGATTTAAATTTTTGGGGGTAACTTTTAATGTGGAATTAGCATTTGCATTTATCCGCTAAATTCATCCACTGATATCAGTTTGATCGTTTAAAAGGTCTGTATAGAAATGAATAGCAGCTCTGGCCTCACACAATGCAGTTTTTAAAGCCGCATGTGATATGGTTTTTCCTCAAAGTGTTAATTTAAGAAAGAGAAAATTCATACCTGTTGGAAAGACAATCGCTCTAAAGCCTTGTTGAATTGATTTGAATTGACGAATTTTTCCTCAGGAGAAAGCGACAGTCTTGCTTTCTCAAATGTAAATGACTCTGTGATTGACAGCTAAATGAGGGGCCTCGTTAAACAGTTTATTTCTTAGAGCTTAGAGCAATTATTTCAGTGGTTACGGCCTCGGGATCTGTTTGGCAGTGTGTGTTCTCATCTCATTTAAAAGCTAGTTTAAACAGTGCATGTGTTTTGGAGCCTTACCTTAGAGGAACTTGTTGATTAGGAGCGAATGATATGATTGTGTGGGCTAAAATTGATTTACATTTCTTTTGTTATTTATCCTTTTATTGTTCAAGCCATATCATTAATTTAATTTAATTTACTTTAATTTTAATTAATTTTTATTTTAAATTAAAATAAAATATGAAATATAAATTAAAATAATAAATTATTTTTTTTAATTTTAATTTAAATTATTTAAATTATTAAATTAATACATTTTTATTTATAATTTTTTTTATTTATTCTTTATTATTATTATTATTATTATTTTTTTTATTATTATTTTTTTATTTTTTTTATTTATTCTTTATTATGTATTATTCTTTATTTATTTTATTTATGTATTTATTGCCAAATGTCAAGTATTATACTTGTATAATATTTGTCTTAAGAAAAAAAAGTCCATGTGTCATCAGTGGAGAATACTTAACACAAATAAAAAAATCAATGATTTTTGATTTTTGTAGAGTAATTAATGAGGGTGTGTAATTAATGAATTATTGAATTTTCATTTTTTGGGTGAACTATCCCCTATAATTTAAATGATATTATTTAGCATACACTTATAATAAACAGTTTATAATAAAATAGTAAAACAATTTTGGAGCATATTTTTAGTCCTGTAGTTATATTGTGATATTTACAAATGTATTTTTAGATCAATTAATTTGTTTTTTGCTAACATTACTTAATGCATTATGAACTAACTAATGAGCAATTCCATTTTAATGAACCATTATTAAAATGTTTATTTGATGCTATAACATTGTGCTGTTTACTGGGAATGAACTAATTAACTTGTTAACAAATTAGTTATGATATGATCCTGTGGGTCAAAATGGTTTAACTTTTTTTATTTTATTATTATTTATCCTTTTATTGTTCCAGACACACATATTATATTTATATATTATTTATGTATTTATATTTTTCATTTATTAAACTTGTATAAAATTTATGTATAAAGAAAAAAATACATGTGCCATCAGTAGAGAATACTTTAAAAAATCAAAAATCAATATTTTTTTATTTGTGTTGAGTAATTGATGTGTAATTAATGACAGAATTTATCTTCATTTGCTAGTACTTGAGGGCTTTATATAACTATTTATTTCAGTAATGCAGTGTTGTTTTAGATTCTTTGTGCTTTCTAGTTGGTCAGAAGATGGCTGGCTCAATTCAGGCTGTAAAGAGGCAGGTTTTCAATAAATAAAGATCCTGTTTAAAAATATATAAAGAAATGGGAGTGTTCCAGCCTGGTTAAAGATCTGGCCTTCTAACGAAAGGTTGTAGGTTTAAACCCCGCAAGAAGCAAACCGTAAGCTTCTGTATAGTATAAACACTGTGCATTTAACCTCAGATTGCTGTAGTTCCTGTAACTTAAAATGGTGATGACAATTATGCTCTTTTCTTTTTCCTCTCGATCCAGGAGATAATGGTTTTCAAGACTGTAAACACAACATCCATCATGCCTGTGCTGTAAAGTGTGTATTACTGTACTTTTGCAGGACACATCTCATCTAGACTTTTCTCTGTAAAGTCTAGATGAGATACAGCTGTGGATACTCACATCAGTATAGCATAATTTTTGTGTCAATGTACAACAATAATTCATATTTTTAACCTATTTTAACTTCCGGCCACAGCTCTATCCCTTCTAGCAGCAACCCATTTTCTCTGAGCTCTGGACACTCACATTGTGCTGTTTGTGCTGTATTGACCACACACTGTTACCATGTGCCTTGAGCAAGGGCTGAATTAAATGAACTCACTGTGTAAATTGAGCTAATTATTAGAATGGTATTACCGGATAACACTTTACCATGATTCCAACACAAGTTAACGTGAACCTATGATAATTAAGAAACATTTATTGCCATTGCTTAATGCTTGTTTCAGATGCATTATTGAAATAAGTTGTATCTGTGGTTAATATTTAATGGTTCTAAGGTGCCATAAGCTACACTGTAAAAAAAGATCTGTTAGTAAACAGTTTCCGTTTATTTAAGTTTATTTACGGTTGTGAATTGTATTATGGGATGTTGATCTCTGCTCTGTCGACTTTTGATGTTGAAATTTTAACAGTTTAAAAAAGTGACTTTTATTGACATTTCAGTAATTTGAAGTAATATAATGTATATGAAATAACATATAGAGAAATAAGTCTGTAAAATAACAGATAATTCAATTCAATTCAATTCATCTTTATTTCTATAGCGCTTTTACAATGTAGATTGTGTCAAAGCAGCTTCACATAGAAGATTATAGTGAATTGAAATGGTGTCAGTTCAGTTTTCAGAGTTTAAGTTCAGTTCAGTTCAGTGTGGTTTAATTTTCACTGCTGAGAGTCCAAACACTGAAGAGCAAATCCATCGATGCGCAGCTCTACAGTTCCCGAACCATGCAAGCCAGTGGCGACAGCGGCGAGAAACGAACTTCACCAATTTGCGAAAGTGAAGGAAAAAAAACCTTTAAGAGAAACCAGGCTCAGTTGGGCACGACCATTTCTCCTATGGCCAAACGTCTTGTGCAGAGCTGCAGTCTAGGCGCCGGAGGCTGGAGAACCAGGACGTCAGCGAAGACTCGTCTGTCACTGGGGTCTCACAGGAATCAGTCTCATGCACTCCTCCATGACCACCACAGCAGCTGCTCAGGATACGGCCTGGTCCGGGATAATGTACTGGCAGTTTATTACAAGGTTTTTGTAGCGTAATATACAACACCAACCCAGACAATATATCACTTTAAACTATTAAAAATATTAATAAAAGTCACTTTTTCAAGCTTTTTTAAGATTAAAAGTTGTTGGAAGAAAGATCAAGTCCCATAATGCAATTCAAAAGCATAAATAAACAGGGAAAATTAAAAACATGAATCACAAAATACGAAAAACTACTAAGTTACAGATTTTTATTTTATTTTATAGTGTAACATTAATGTTAGTAACTTTAACTGATATTAAAGATGATTTACAGTGAATTATTGTTAGATAAAATGTTCATTGTTAATTTAGAGAAATCATTAATACATTTAAAATGAAAATAGGACAGTGATCACAACAATGGTGACTAAAAATAAAACAGTAAGTGTTATTAATAGATCTCTTAATACTGTATTGATCTAAGTAAATAAACAAATATACCTGTATTGTTATTTTATTACTGAGTTTTTATTTTCTAATTATTCAACCAGAAAAGTATCTACAGTTCAGATAAAGACAAAAAAGATATGAACAAAGATTCTTAGATGAACAAAAGATTTATGCTATGCATTTTTTTGTTTATCATTCTATGTCAACACACTAATTGAGTTTTTAAATAGGTCTTCAGTCTACATATTGCAATATACAAAAAAAACTGCGAGATTGGCGTTGTTTAATTAATTAATTAGTTTATTTTTTTTGAGTATTTTATGCTCTAAAAATGCTGGGTTGTCATAACACATTATGCTTCCAGTATTGACAGTAAACAATACGTACTCGCAGTAAGTTACTGTATATAAATAAGTAATAATATCTGTTTTGGGCGACGCGGTGGCGCTGTGGGTAGCACGTTCGCCTCACAGCAAGAAGGTCGCTGGTTCGAGCCTCGGCTGGGTCAGTTGGCATTTCTGTGTGGAGTTTGCATGTTCTCCCCGTGTTCGCGTGGGTTTCCTCCGGGTGCTTCGGTTTCTCCCACAAGTCCAAAGACATGCGGTATAGGTGAATTGGGTAAGCTAAAATTGTCCGTAGTGTATGTGTGTGAATGTGTGTGTATGAATGTTTCCCAGTGATGGGTTGCAGCTGGAAGGGCATCCGCTGCGTAAAACATATGCTGGATAAGTTGGCGGTTCATCCCGCTGTGGCGACCCCCGATTAATAAAGGGACTAAGCTGAAAAGAAAATGAATGAATGAATGAATATCTGTTTTAAAAGCTTTGAATATGAGCATGTACAATCAAACTACACTGAAAGAAAATGATTCATTGGATTAACACATTGTTTTAAGGTAAGTGGCTGCGAACAATTTATATGGGCTGAATTTAAACTAACAAATTAAGCTGAACATTACTCGATTTAATTTGTTTGTTTAAATTCAGCTCATATAAATTGTTTGCAGCCACTTACCTTAAAAAAATTGAGTAAATCCAATGAGTCATTTTTTTTCAATTCATTTTTATTTCCATAGCGCTTTTACAATGTGTGTCAAAAGAGCTTAACATAGAAGTTGTAGTAAATTGAATCTGTGTCAGTCCAGTTTTCAGAGTTGAAGTTCAGTTTAGTTTAGTTCAGTTCAGTGTGGTTTAATTTTCACTGCTGAAAGTCCAAACACTGAAGAGCAAATCCATCGATGCACAGCTCTACAAGTCCCGAACCATGCAAGACAGTGGCGAGGAACAAAACTTCACCAATTGACGAAAGTGAAGGAAAAAACCAGGCTCAGTTTGGCATGACCATTTCTCCTCTGGCCAAAATTCTGCTGCAGTCTAGGCGCCGGAGGCTGTGTTCAGGCGAGCCCACGGATCAATTCGGAGACTCGTTTGTCACTGGGGTCTTTCAGGAATCAGTCTCATGCTCTCCACTCTCTTTTTCAGTGTTTGGTGTCCTTCAACATCTCTACATCACTTTCCCTGTGACCCCATCATTGTCTTATGATTTATAAGGGCTTGCATATTTCTGATGCTAACTCTAATGTGTAATTGATTGGGGTCATTTGGACACTTCTACAGTAATAAACTCACTTTACCAAACACTGTATTCCTGCTCATACCTTGATCCTGATGTGAATTCTAAGTCAGGTTATGTCAGAAATATGCCAGTGCTTTATCATAGTGGCATAGGACAAAGCTTTTTGTCTTTTACTTTTAATTTTATTAGTAATATTCACACAGAAAATATGAAAGTGAGAGAGTTTTGCTGTAGTATATCTGTCCAAATTGATTTGCATATGATCTCACTGACTGACCTTTACTCAGGCGGCAGGTGCGTAAGGTTACGACCGTAGAGAAACAGAAGACAGGAGCCATTGAGACACTATCTCAGTGCTGGGTTACATCACACACAAGCATCACAATGGCTGATGGGAATTGTGAGAATTTTTGCAAGTGTGGCTGTTTTTGAGTGTTATGTAAATTACCAGTTTTCCATATTTTGTGATTTGATGTTTTTATTTTTATTTTTTCCCCCCATTTATTTATGCTTTTGAATTGCATTATGGGACCTTTATCTTTCGTCCAACAACGTTTAACCTTGAAATGTTGGAAAAGTGACTTTTATGAACATTTGTAATAGTTTAAAGTGATATATTGTCTGGGTTGTTGTTGTATATTACGCTACAAAATTCATTTTTTGAAGAACATTTTCTGTTATTTCACACACTTATTTCTCTCTATAGTATTTCTTATTCATTCATTCATTTTCTTTTCGGCTTAGTCCCTTTATTAATCTAGGGTCGCCACAGCAGAATGAACCGCCAACTTATCCAGCATATGTTTTACGCAGCGGATGCCCTTCCAGCTGCAACCCATCACTGGGAAACATCCATACACACTCATTCACACACACACCACGGACAATTTAGCCTACCCAATTCACCTATACCACATGTTTTTGGACTTGTGGGGGAAACCGGAGCACCCGGAGGAAACCCACGCGAACACGGGGAGAACATGCAAACTCCACACAGAAACGCCAACTGACCCAGCCGAGGCTCGAACCAGCGACCTTCTTGCTGTGAGGCGAACGTGCTACCCACTGCGCCACCGTGACGCCCAGTATTTCTTATACATTATATTATTTCAAACTAATAAAATATCAATAAAAGTCACTTTGTTAAACTGTTGAACTTTCAACATCAAAAGTCAACAGAGCAGAGATCAACATCCCATAATGCAATTCACAACCGTAAATAAACATAAAACACTTGTGAATCACAAAATGCTGAAACTGTTAATAAACATTTTTTTACAGTGTGACAGTATAGAATACAGATTTTATAACTTTTATGTGCTGCTTAATCACTGAAAAAAAAAGATAGTTGTGCACCTACATTTTGAAGTTGAACCAATTTAACTTTTACAGGTCATTTCAACTTGCATCAATTAAGCTGACTTAAAACATCAAATTAAAATTGGTTTAGTTTAAAAAAGCTAAAATAATTAGGGTGGGCTATATATCGTTTGAGCGTCGATATCGCAATGTGTGTATCCGCAATAGTCACACACAGAATTAGATTATTCAATTTCTGTACTTGAATACTGTTACTGTGCGTTCACACCGAAGGCGGCGAGAGCGTCAAAGTTCCCTACATTGATCTCGAATTTAAAGGGGCCCCATATCAGCAAATCACTTACATTCCCGCATGAAAAAACGTGCTTACTAGCGTCTTTTATCAAATTCATTTAACTATGGAAGATCAAGTTGTTGCATGTGTGGCTTTTCTCCACTTATCCAATATGTCCATATGTCTGAAATATTCTGAAGCTGCAATATTGTTTTGTACTGTCGTTATAGTTTCCCGCTTCTTTATTTTTGTCCCTGTAAGAAAACATCATAAATAACTCGAAATCCGGCGACCGCAATATTCAAACGCTTGGGAACAACTGTGGTCAGAACCAAAGTTCACAGGACTGTGTTCTCTGGACTCCTCTCAAGCGGTGGACTTCTACATTCTGATTGCTTGCCGCTGAACCGCGTCATAGCTCATTACCGTAAAGTTGACTTGATTTTAACTCTCTACGACGCCTGCACCGCTTAACGCCGCTGGCTCCCATAGAAAATGAATGACTTCTGGCTACTTTGACGCTCTCGCCGCCTTCGGTGTGAACGTACAGTTACACTCCCAACTTATAAATATATAAGTATAAATATAAGTATAAATTAACTTATAAATATGACAGAGCAAAAGAAATATGTTTGTACAAACAATTTATATGGGCTGAATTTAAATAAACAAACTAAATTTAGTAATGTTCAACTTAATTTGTTTAAATTCAGCTCATATAAATTGTTTGCAATCCTTTATTTTTTTTCCCAGAGTGTTCACCATGTCTTTAGTAAATCTTCACATTATATATTTTATTTAATGGCAAAAATGGTTCACACACTCTTGGTAAATCTGGTCCTAAACCCGTTGTTTACAGTTGACTTATTAATATTAATTAGTCTCTTTCGTTTGTCAAGAACAAAGGACTGTGTCTGAAAGTACAGCATGACTCATCCAAATTCGGAATATTTCTGTGTAGTGTGCATGGATCTACTAGCCTCTGTGTGTGTGTCTCTGTGTGAATAATGTATGTTGTGTGCTCTGTGTGTGTGTGTGTATGTGTGGTGGAGATCATTTTGCGGCAGCTGCTTATCAGAGGCAGGTGTGTGTCGGCTGATACCTGCTGGAGCCGCTGAGAGCAGCCTACCTGGAAATTGATGTTTCACATCAGTGACCCGCTCTCTGCCCAGTCGCCTACAACAAACCACCCGCCGTGGGCTTTACCTGCGTGTGTGCGGGCCGCTTTGTACCCCTCATGTCGCTTTCCGTGCATATTTGCGTCCATCTGATAATGAGAGGGTTAAAGTGTGTGAGAATTTAGGAGAGTCTCAGAAAGCGGTTTTTTTTTTTGGCGTGTGTGCTGAAAGGTTATCATGTCCTTCACCGCTCCGATGACATTTGGAGCAGCGTTGTCTGATGGGATTAATCCCGTGTCTCCACCGAGAGTCACCTCCTCAAATCTCCTGCCTCCTTTTCTTTGTTTTTTTTCCTCACTGTTTATCTCTGCTTCATTCTCTCAGTCCACTCCTCTCTCGCTCCTGCTCTATTGATTCTTATTGTCATTCAGGTTAAGCTCGCAAAGACCAAGCAATTATGTCTTCAATCTGACAGTATCTAGCAGTGCGGCGCTTCTACCACGTTTAATTTGGACCTGGATCGGGGTTGTGTTGGTGTGTTGCGGAGGTGCGCTGGAGTGTTTGCTGGATGGTTTGGAGGGATGTGTGTATAATTGAGGCTCTCCCTCTTATCTCTGGCAGGAGAGAGTGTTTGACATTTAAAAAAGGCTTCTTTTTCTCTTTCTGTCGCTCGTGCTCTGAGGGGTGTGGACGACTCTGGTGTTGGCAACCTCAGAATTTTAAATGATAACCATGTCTTGAGTTGATTGACATCATGAGATGCAACAGATGTGTTCTAAAGCTTCAAGCCAAAGGCCAGAATTTTATTTTTTTTGTATTGTTTTTTTTTTTGTGGTGTTTTGTTTTGATTGTTTTGATTTTGCAGTTTTGTATTGTTTTGGTTCTTGTTCTTGCTTTGCTTAGCTTTGCTTTTGTTTTGTTTTGTTCTGTGTTATTTTGTTTTATGTTGTTTTGTTTTGTTTTCTTTTGCTTTGCTTTGCTTTGTTTTGCTTTGTTTTTGTTTGGTTCTCGTCCTTGTTTTTGCTTTGCTTTGCTTTGTTTTGCTTTGCTTTGCTTTTGCTTTGCTTTGCTTTGCTTTGTTTTTGTTTGTTTTCGTTTGGTTCTCGTCCTTGTTTTTGCTTTGCTTTGCTTTGTTTTGGTTTGCTTTTGCTTTGTTTTTGCTTTGCTTTGCTTTGTTTTCATTTGGTTCTTGTTTTTGTTTTTGCTTGCTTTGTTTTGGTTGTTCTTGTTCTTGCTTTGCTTTGCTTTGCTTTTTGCTTTTGCTTTGCTTTGTTTTGATTTTTCTGTTTTGTTTTGTTTTCGTTTGGTTCTTGTTTTTGTTCCTGCTTTGCTTTGCTTTG
>CAIGQV010003909.1:6403659-6416934 GCA_903798115.1 Danio jaintianensis | reverse complement strand
CACGCACGCACGCACGCACGCACGCACGCACGCACGCACGCACGCACACACACACACACACACACACACACACAGCTATCTTTATGGGGATGTTCCATAGACATGATGTTTGTACTGTACTGTACTATATTTTCTATCAGTCTTCATTATGGGGATCAAAAAATGTCCCCACAAGGTCAAAATTTACTGGTATTGCTAAACTTGTGGGGACATTTGGTCCCAATAATGGAAGCAATACAAGGCACACGCACACACACACTCACCAGTTTGTTTTTGTGAGTTGTGGGGACATTACATACTTCTCCATTGTTTTTATACTGTATAAACTGTATTTTCTATCGCCCTACCCCTAAACCCAACTCTCACTGGAAACTGTGTGTTGTTTTACTTTCTGAATTTTTTTTAAATGAATTTGTATGATTAATAAGCTTTTTAAGAAATGAGTACGTGAGCAACGTCCTCATAATTCAACCTGTGTCATGCCCATGCAGTTATGTAGATTTGTGTCCTGATATGTCACAAAAACACGTATATATACAGACGCACATGCACGCACATGCACACACACACACACACACACACACACACACACACACACACACACACAGAGTCGGGCTATATTGAGTGCCTGTTGACTCTGTTGACCTGCAGAGTGGAGCTGCTCACCTGAATCCTCCATCTTTTCTTACCCATGAGCACCTCTATGGCCTCACTGTCAGGAGTGCAGCAGGGAGAAACACGAGAGAGCCAGAGGGTGAACAGACAGACTTACAGATAGACTCCAAAACCTACTGAGCTGACACTGTATGAAGCATTATATGCACTGCAAATTATATATGGTGACTAGGAGCATCACTTGCATCTTTTATCTAGAAGAGTAAGCTTTCACATCATGGATTAAAGATGCACAAAGCAATAAATTCAGTTTAGTTGAAACATTTTCTATCTAAAAAACAAATTATGCTAATTTTATATGGACTTGATCGATTGTGGTTTGCTTTTTTTATGTAATCTTATTTATTTTGAAAAAATTAAGAATGTCTTTAATCTTTAACTGTTACCCCACTTTTTGAGTTCATACTTGAAAATGTTATATAGATTGTCAAAATAAGTTCAGGTTTAGACATAAAAATGTACTGAAATGGCCCAGCTATTAATCATTAATATGCTGATATAATTCATCTATGTATAGAGTAGTAAACAGTGTGTAATTCTCTGGTCACCCAAATTATGTTTTGTTTAGTTTAATTTTAATTTAATATAATTTAATTTAATTTATTTTATTTTATTTTATTTTATTTTATAATTTGATTCATTTTTTAATATTTTTTTTAAATTTGTATTTAAAAAAAAAATTAATTCATTAATTCATTCATTTTAGTGCTTGGCAAAGATTTATCGTGATTAATTGCATCCAAAATTAAAGTTTTTTTTTTTTACATAATATATGTGTGCGCGCTGTGTATATTTATTTTGTATATATAAGTACACACGCATGCATATATTTGAGAAAATGTTTATATTTAGATATAGCATATATGTATATGATACAAATTATATATAAATTTAATTATCTATGTGACAATTGTTTTTGGATAGATTTGTTTTTATGTGTTTTATGTATTGTATCACATATATACTTATTTATTTATTGTTTGTTTGTTTGTTTGTTTATATTTTTTACTTTATTTTTAGAACATTTACCTGGCCACATGCCAGTGCCAAATTATTTTTAAAAGTATTTATTTAGTTAGCAAGTTATTAGGTTGACAGGGCTGCATAATATATATTAAAAATATTGTTATTGCCACACTGTATGCAATATTTGTATTGCAGAGAGGTTAAATAATGGGCCAAGCATGTGTTGCATGCATAGGTTGTTTTTTTTCCAAATTTGACCAATCAGATGGGGCCTTACTATCTTTAGACCCGTCGACCCAGTAGGTGCTGTTATGCTATTATATATATATATATATATATATATATATATATATATATATATATATAGCCTTTAAATTACACTTGAAAAATATATAATAATAATAATTCAGGAGGGCTAATAATTCTGACTTCAACTGTATATTAGTTTAATATCATGATTGTTTTCATAGCTGTAATGCATTTCTCATCATTGTAGTTCACTAGGTTTAAGTACAACTTTGAACAAATATGTGACACTAGTAAGGGAATTGAAGGCTCTCTGTTGGTATGGCAGGCTTGACTGATGGACAGCAGCCAATGCAAACACTCTCTCCTAGTGTTTGTCATTTAAGTGAATAGTGTGAAAAGACAGGATGGGGTAAGGGAAGCAGAGAAGGACGACTGCAGTGATTGAGAGGCATGAAATGGCTAAACCTGTGAGTGAAAACACACACACATTAGAAATCTCTTAGTTTTGATTTAACTCCACTCCAGATAATGCACAGGTCTAAGAGGTCAGAATCACAGCAGAAGGAGAGTTATGAGGTGAGGGAAGTGTGTGTGTGTATATGTGTGTGTGTCTTAAGAGATATAGACTTGTAGCTTTCCTTCACATTTTTAAGTCCTGGTGTCGTCTTATGGGTAAATGAGGCTAGTCTTTCACAACTCGCCATGAATGCATTTTGATATATTGTTTTAAATCTCAATTACAAGAAAGCTATACTACACTACCTGACAAAAGTCTTGTCGTCGATCCCAGTTGTAAGAGCAACAAATAATAACTTGACTTCTAGTTGATCATTTGGAAAAGTGGCAGAAGGTAGATTTTTCTGATGAATCATCTGTTGAACTGCATCCCAATCATCACAAATACTGCAGAAGACCTATTGGAACCCGCATGGACCCAAGATTCTCACAGAAATCAGTCAAGTTTGGTGAAGGAAAAATCATGGTTTGGTAGGGGTGTAACGGATCACGGTTGATCCGTGATCCATACGGATGACAACCCACAGTTCGGAATGCACGTGACCCATGGATTAATAACTTTTTTTGAATTTGTAGGTTAATCCAACATTTATAACAATCGCAGAGAGATCACCTCCCGCGTCATTTAAATCACATGTATGAAAGCATTTTTGCTTCCCTGTAAAATATAATGATGACAGAAAAAGTTTTGGTGGGACCTACCTAAATGCTTTCTTAGGCTATTAATTAAAGGTGTTTTCCGTCACTGTTTGTTTAGCCTGCATTAATGCATTCAATGTAAAGCTGCACAATTAAACATTAAAAGTTCGGGATCTCAATTCAAACCCGCGCAACATGATTGATAAATGATAATGATTTACATATATTTGTTAATCCTTCTAAGCACTGCGTTCAAATCTGCGTTTGATCGAGAGAGATTTAGTTTATACACTTTTTCAGTTAGTTACAAACAGTCAAATAACACAGAAGTACTGGGAGAACAGTTTATAGTTCAGATATAAACACTGATGTTTATGGTAAAGATTAAAATCACAGTTTAATAGAACTTGACTCTGGTGAATTTTACATTGTGTAACCAACAGGTGGCGACAAACAACCATCAAAATAATGTCACTGAATAGGTTTTCAAAAATGATACACCAATAATGAAACATGAAGTTTTATGCGTGAATTTTTGAATCATTAATTGAAAATAAATATAATATTTTGTAAAAGATGTTAGATTTCTATATTTAGCATTATCAGCAACCGTAGCAAAGATCATTTTTCATATTGAATATTTTCCTTTTATTCAGCTGGTTCTTTCTTGATTTTTATTTTTTTTAAAATCTGTTCTGTTTGTTAAAACCAATGCTTTTTGCAGTAATGTTTTTGTATAAAGGAGAAGCAAATGACATTGTCTTCTCCCTTTTTTGCTGATCCAAAAAATGGTCCGATCCGTGACTCAAAAACCATTGTGTGATCCGTACCATGAGATTTGTGATCCATTACACCACTATGGTTTGGGGTTACATTCAGTATGGGGCCGTGCGAGAGATCTGCAGAGTGGATGGCAACATCAACAGCCTAATGAATCAAGACACTTGTGTTGCCCATTACATTACAAACCACAGAAGAGGGCAAATTCTTCAGCAGGATAGCGCTCCTTCTCATACTTAAGCCTCCACATCAAAGTTCCTGAAAGCAAAGAAGGTCAAGGTGCTCCAGGATTGGCCAGCCCAGTCACCAGACATGAACATTATTGAGCATGTCTGGGGTAAGATGAAGGAGGAGGCATTGAAGATGAATCCAAAGAATCTTGATGAACTCTGGGAGTCCTGCAAGAACGCTTTCTTTGCCATTCCAGATGATTTTATTAATAAGTTATTTAAGTCATTGCAGAGATGTATGGATGCAGTCGTCCAAGCTCATGGGAGTCATACACAATATTCATTCTTTTTTCACTGCACCATGACTTTATATTCATGATGCAGTGAAAATATATATACTGTACATTATTTCTGTTAAGTGACAAAACTTTTGTCTAAGCAAAGTCAGACCTTACTGTCCTAATTAAATAATTAAAAATCAAGGCATGATCATATTTTATTTTAGTATAATAAGCGTAATCTAGAGGCCTTTGCCTTTCATATAAGCCACTTCTGATACCAAATGATCAACTAGAAGTCAAGTTATTATTTGTTGTTTCTAAAACTTGGATAAGTGACAAAACTTTTGTCAGGTAGTGTATATTATTTGTATACTTTAGTTTAAAACTAATTACATTTCTGTGTCTGAATTTTAATTTAATAAAAAGTATAAAATGTAAACAATTTTATTTGTTAATTTAATTTCATTGATATTTTAAATTTTATAAAGGCACATTACTTATTTAATTAAATTTATTTCAATTTAAAAAATTTTTGTACTTTTTAATACTTTATTTTATTATAACTAGTTGTTTCAGTGTCTGAGAGCAGATTATTTATATTTTATTTTATTTATTTAAAATGCTTATTTTATAACAACTACTTTACTTTATTTTGTTTAGTTTTTGTAAAATGTTTTTGTTTAATATAATTTTTTGACCATCATTCTTTCTTTCTTTTTTTTTTTTTGCATTGTGCCGCTGACTTCCCCCTTAAAGCACATTCTCCTCAAAGTTCTTGCAGTGCATTTTATTCAAACAAACAGCTCTTCTCCTCTCTGTCGGGATCCTGCTGTTTTGCTCATTTTTTTAGTTAACCTTGAAGGCTCCCCCTGCAGCTCTGCCCAAACATTTCTAAAGCGTCTCCTTCCATCGCTCTCTGTCATTTGCCACACTAAAAGACAGATGGAGAAGCATGAGAGAGAAGTAATGTGAGTGGCTTTAGTGAGCTTGGATGAGGTTTTAAATGCTGTGGACTTCTGAAAGCTGAATATGACCTGTGTAAGGAGTTTGTGTGTGTTTTTTCAGGATGCATCGTTTTGTCGTTTGTAGCACTTTTATGCCTGTGTTTGCGTTAGCTTTATTAATTATTTAGAAATTACCTAACGTCAGACTCATGTCTCATAGACTGATTCCTGGAACAGACTCATTAGATCCGCTATCGTTACACTATCTGCATGTGATCAGTCATTGTTTATCACAGTCTTTCTTCATCTTGCTTCATGAAGGCCAAAACTCCCTGCTGGAACATTCAGCTGATGTCTGATGATTCTGGCCATCAATTAAATTATATAATTATTTAAAATCTCAATTATATTTTTTTGTAAGTTATAAATAAAAACACACTGTAAAAAATGATAATTTTATGTTCTTTCTTTGTAAAATTGTAATTTTAACCACAAAATACTATGGAAACCCTATTTTAATGCTAATGATATATATATATAACCAGTAAAATAACTAGTTATTAGAAATTAGTTATTAAAAATTTATTTTATCTTTTTCTTCAAGATTTATTAATAAAAAATCACTGTATTTCTAATATTTCTAATTTTTTTAACTGTGTATATATTACAATGATATTAAACTACATAAAAGCAAACCAAAAACTTTGTTAAATTATTAATTTAAAGGCAAAATAGTATGATATTTTTTTAAAAACATAATATAAAGCAATTAGTATATTAAATTGACCCTTCTAATTAACTAATTAACAAACTCCACACAGAAATGCCAACTGACCCAGCCGGGGCTCGAACCAGCAACCTTCTTACTGTGAAGCAATCTTGCTACCCACTGCACCACCGCGACGCCCCTAACTGTATTAAACAAACTAAACTAAATATCAAAAGAAAAGCATAAAAAGAAACATCTTACTCTACTCTAAACTACTCTAACTAAAAAACAAAACATACACAAAACAGCACACTTTACTGAACCTAATGGAATAATACAAAAATGAATCTGAGTGTGGTAAATGTATCGGTCGACTTGCTCACTTCTACACCCTCTCTGAGGTATTAATCAAGACTATCAGCTACTGGACGAGTTCACAAACAAACACATTCCAATCTCAATAGACAAAAGCATTTATCACAAACCAAACAAAACCACATTCTCTCAGACTAGTCCTAAGAAGAGAGACTGTCCTCACAGAGACCCACAAAAGTCAAAGAAAGAATGAGAGAGAGAGATCGCCATTGCAGTTTGGGCCAGCTTTTTAAACGCTACGCCGACCAGCAATGGGGTATATGCACACAGACTTTTAATTTCAATCAGCCAGCCCCTGGGCTTCTGGTTAATTGTCATCCCATACAAAATCGCTGCGTTTAAGATCAGATTTCTTTAAAAAAACAGCAATCTTCACTGCCTGACTAAGATATACGATATAAAGTGGGTATCAGACCAAACAAGAAGCACTGCATTAAATTATATATCCCCCCGCCATGTCTTTAAAGTACGGAAATTTATCTTACCACAGTATTTTCAATGGAATTTCTGCGCTAGCCTGCCGCTAATGATGACGCCTGCATTAAAACGAGTTTTGTCTCTTTTTTTTGTTCTCTTTAACAGCCAAATGGATGCTTAAGTCTATTTAACTGATTATATTTGAATTACATTACAACATCGATACTGTAAAAGGAACCTTATGAAATTGAAAATGGTCACATAAAGCTCTCAGCGGAAGTTCGTTATTGGCTGAAAAA
This sequence comes from Danio jaintianensis, assembly GCA_903798115.1. Classification (NCBI taxonomy): domain Eukaryota; kingdom Metazoa; phylum Chordata; class Actinopteri; order Cypriniformes; family Danionidae; genus Danio; species Danio jaintianensis. The sequence goes on along the minus strand of CAIGQV010003909.1, from coordinate 6,409,914 downwards.
CACTAGCTGTGCATATAGCCCATCCCAGCGCCAGCGGCCAACGTCATCAGCGTGAAATGCGGATCCTCCACTGCTGTTCGTACCTGTAACACACGTAAAACACACACGTAAAACACACCCACATACAAAAAGAAATGCACACACACATAACCCGAAAGTACGTTCTGCAGGGGAACGTAACAATAAAATATACCAAATTTTGCATCAATTCTGGTTGTTTTGACATTCAAGAGCAGATTTTTCTTTCTATTTTATTTTCTTCTTTTTTATTTTCTTTAATGTTGCATATATTACATCTATCACACTAGTGGCGCAGTGGGTAGCACGATCGCCTCACAGCAAGAAGGTCACTGGTTCGAGCCCCGGCTGGGTCAGTTGGCATTTCTGTGTGGAGTTTGCATGTTCTCCCCGTGTTGGCGTGGGTTTCCTCCGGGTGCTCCGGTTTCCCCCACAGTCCAAATACATGCTGTACAGGTGAATTGAATAAGCTAAATTGTCCGTAGTGTATGAGTGTGAATGCAAGAGTGTATGGGTGTTTCCCAGTGTTGGGTTGCGGCTGGAAGGGCATTCGCTGTGTAAATCATATGCTGGATAGTTGGCGGTTCATTCCACTGTGGCGACCCCTGATTACTAAATGGACTAAGCCTTAAAGAAAATGAATGAATGAAAGAATGAATATATATATAAGGTATAGTTTCATGGTTTCAAGTTGGTTGCACAGTGTAAGTTGACAGAGCAAGTTAACATTTAAAAGTGGTTTAGTATTACATACTTTAATGACAACAAGAAAAATGGTGAAATATGCTTAGTAATTGTACAGCATGACTCAAATCCACTAATCTGATTGTTGTCAGCATAATGCATAATTCAACATGAACGTTTACAATTACAATAACTAGCCATTGTTGTCAAGCATCCAAAGATATGAGAATCAATTTAGCTTTATCATGGATGTTTCTGCTTGGGTGTGTGTTTCTGAAAGCATGACTGAGCAGTGTGTGTGAGCTTGTGCGCCGTGAGTGTGTTTGTTCATTCTTGTATGTGTTGTTGAACTATAAGGTGATGAAGGCAAAGGGTTGGCTCTCCTGAAGCGTGACAGATTTAACCATAAATCAGCTGGATTAATACACACTGGCTCAAGGTCTGCGTGTGTGTTCAAACACACGAGTCACTTAGAGCTGGACTTAGACCTCCATCAGTCTCTTGTTCTGCCATCAGCCCTGATATTAATGCAATGTACTGAAACCAGAGCCAAAGAGAGAGACTTTATGAGCTTTAAGCTCTCCTTTTATTGATCCAGTTAAGATAATAACATCTACATGTTTGTATTACAGAGACTGGTTTTATACATAATGTCATACTAGGAAATGCTTTCTTTAAAATTGATATGTTTATTGGTCAAAGACGATCAAATTCTCATCAAAATTTGACAGAAGTGATTTCATAGTGTATTTTAAAGGCAAGTAAATTGCTTGCTTCAATGTTGCAAGTTGCTTTTGTAAAAATAAAATGTCAAAATATGGTTCACTGAGTGTAACAGATATGTTTATGTAAAAATAAAAATACAAGCTTATTTTGATGTGTAATATACTATAGTAGCCAATATCATGCCTATATATGTATATATATATATATATATTCATTAATTTTCTTTTCCCTTTATTAATCTGGGGTCGCCACAGCGGAATGAACCGCCAACTTATCCAGCATATGTTTTATGCAGCGGATGCCCTTCCAGCTGCAACCCATCACTGGGAAACATCCATACACACTCATACACAATGGGCAATTAAGCCTACCCAATTCACCTGTACCGCATGTCTTTGGACTTGTGGGGGAAACCCACGCGAACACGGGGAGAACAAGCAAACTCCACACAGAAACGCCAACTGACCCAGCCAAGGCTCGAACCAGTGACCTTCTTGCTGTGAGGCGAACGTGCTACCCATATATATATATTTCTTGTAATTATGAGATAAAAAATATCAAAGTGCATCCATGGTGAGTTTAGAAACGCCTCTTAGAATTTCGGGCTTGACTGTATAATATAATATAATATAATATAAGAGACACTAAATATAAATTACTATTAAACATACATTTTATTATTATTTTTTATATTATTTTGTTATGAACTGAAGACTGAGTGGGTAAAAAATGATTTGAAATTTAGAGGCCAAGTATATAAAGATTGAAAATGGTAATTAAGTATTATATGGCTGCACTCTGTAAATATTGTAAAGCCCTTTAATATGTGGTCAAAAATTCTTAATATGCCTGACAAGATTCAACAAACTGAATTTATACTAAATGACATTTTAGTGGTGTCTTCTGTAAATCATGGTAAAATGTATAATAGCCATTTGTATAACTATGTTATTACTTTTTGTCTTTATTCCTTATTTAATTTAATGTCAAATAGATTTTGATTGAATATCTGATTGACTGATCGATTGTAGAATATTTGGTAACACTTTAAAATAATGCTCCATTAGTTAATGTTGGTTAATGTACTTACTAGCATGGACAAACAATTAGTAATACATTTATTATATCTTTGTTAATGTTAGTTTGGGGCGACGCGGTGGCGCAGTGGGTAGCACGTTCGCCTCACAGCAAGAAGGTCGCTGGTTCGAGCCTCGGCTGGGTCAGTTGGCGTTTCTGTGTGGAGTTTGCATGTTCTCCCCGTGTTCGCGTGGGTTTCCTCCGGGTGCTCCGGTTTCCCCCACAAGTCCAAAGACATGCGGTATAGGTGAATTGGGTAAGCTAAAAAATTGTCCGTAGTGTATGCGTGTGAATGAGTATGTGTATGGATGTTTCCCAGAGATGGGTTGCAGCTGGAAGGGCATCCGCTGCGTAGAACATATGCTGGATAAGTTGGCGGTTCATTCCGCTGTGGCGACCCCAGATTAATAAAGGGACTAAGCCGAAAAGAAAATGAATGAATGAATGAATGAATGTTAGTTTGTTATTTAAGTTAACGTTAGTTCATGTTAATTGATGTTAGTTAACTCACTTTGCATTAACTAATGTTAAGAAGCGCAACTTTGGATTTTAATAATGCATTAGTATATGTTGAACTATGATTAATAAATGTTTTACAAGATTATTCATACTTAGTTAATGTTAGTAAATACATTATCTAATGGACCGTTATTCTAAAGTGTTATCGAGCATTTTTGTTCACATGGTAAACTGGAAATGTGTCACACTTGAATATTTTTTAATCCTAAATTTCAGCAGCTAGTCTTTTCATTTGCTTTGTCATGTTGCTCTCGGTATGAATAGACCTTTTACATGAAGTTTCAAATGAACGTTTGGCAGAGTCACTCCACCACTTCATTTACTTCCCAAGATTAATTGGATCCGGAAGAGCTGGAGTCTCTGCTGCCGACAGCAAGAGAAAGCTGTTTTTTTAAAACCGTTTTTCATTATGAACTAGCATTGTTTTGGGATTATTGTAATTTTCCTGTCTAGCACTTAACCCTGTGTTGTTCAGTTTTTGTCCTGGCGTGATTTGACACAGTCTTTATCAGTAGCCTTTGATAGCTCTCCTTCGGGACTGACCCAGCCTGCTCTCTGGAGATTTAGCTATTGAAATGAGCCTTCTGGATGTGCCCTAATGTGTCTATGTGGAGCACACACACTCACACAGGCTCTCTGTATGTAAATCTGCTCCGGATTGAAGGTATGATGGGACATAGAAATGCAACAGTAGAGATCCTGCTTTACCATCTATACCATGGTACTAGATATTATCAGGTGACAGGGATTGAATAATACTTATCATGAGTGGGAATCTGAATTGATTTTGTCAGCCCCCACAGGACGCTGAATTGAAATTTCTTCCCGCCTGAGATGTAAAGTGATTAAAAACAAGAAAATTATATCTAAATTAAGACACATAAAAACGTAAAAAATTTAAGACTGTACAGTTTTGCAGATTTATCATTCATCATTACAAATTCCACTTGAGTTTTACTTCCTTAAATTCTGTATGCATACCAAATATTTAATGTTTTTGAAAATGTCTTTTAATACTATTTTTTTATTTAAAAAGCTCCATTTAAAGGTTTGCTGTCAGGACGCTTTTTCTGAAATATATTTTTTTCAAGGATATAAACTTTACATTGAAAAGTGACATCATAGACTTTGATAATGTAAATATATTAATAAGTGGACATAAATAATATTAAAAGCTTATAGAAATGCATTCTCCCTTGCATGGTCGCTTTTTTTTATTTTTACACTATTATATCGCATAACGAATATTGCTTTTTTTTTTTTTAAGATTTATTTTTTGGCATTTTGCCTTTATTTATAGGTTCGGGAAAGGTCTACGAGCTGGGATTCGAACTCGGGATGCCAGGTGCACTGCCGCACCTGTCCAGCCAATTCGAATGTTATCAGTCGATTGAATGGCCGTTATCAGTGGTTTATCAGCTGATAGATATGGGCCAGTAGGGGCCTACTGGGCCTACTGGTAGGCTCAGAAGGCTGTTATCAACCATGCAGTCGTGGGGGCAGTCGTGGCCTGGTGGTTAGAGTGTTGGACTCGTGATCCGAAGGTTGCTGGTTCGATACTCGGTACCAGCGGGAATTGGGGGTGGGGGGAGTGAATGACCAGCACTCTCCACCACCCTCAATACCACGACTGAGGTGAGTCCCTTGAGCAAGGCACCGTTCCCCCCAACTGCTCCCCGGGCGCCGCAGCATGGCTGCCCACTGCTCCGGGTGTGTGTTCACGGTATGTGTGTGTTCACTAACTGTGTGTGTGCACTTGGATGGGTTAAATGCAGAGCACAAATTCCAAGTATGGGACACCATACTTGGCCACACACTACACTTCACTTCACTTCACTTCACATGGTTAATCTGCTGTTCTCGCCTAAATCCAGCAGAAGCCGCTCCGATTGACCTGCCCTCCTCCTTCCCTAAACCCAACGGTCATTATTTTTTCAAAAGCACCGATTAACCTGCCCTCCTCCTTCCCTAAACCCAACCGTCTGTTTTTAAAAAAGCAATAAAAACAAATAATTTACTTATTTGGCTTTTGTTGTACCTGCTTTCTGAAACCGTTCTTCGCCAGACTCGAACTCCGTCATCGCTGTCAACTCCGCACCACGTCACAAGTCTGCTGACGTACACGGTGAGCCACTGGAGAAACTGATAACAGCTCAAAATCCATTCATATGGAGGTAAGCGTGTATACCGCCACGCAGCGTTCGTTTTGAAGACAAAATTATTTATTAAATTATATTATTTCCCATTAATTGTATTTTATTAATGTCTACCCCTACCCCAACCCTAAACCCAACCGTCAGAGTAATGTAAAAACAGATCTGGATCTGAACTCTTCTCTATTAGTATTGCTGATAAATTATGTGTATGGTTGATACCCTACTGGCCCATATCTATCAGCTGATAAACCACTGATAACGCCCATTCCATCGACTGATAACATTCGAAGCGGGTGACCTGTCAGCGCACTAACCACTGGGCTATCGCACTGACCAAATCACATTTTTCTTTAATATTGCATATCCCTAATGTTGCTAACTGACACTTTCCATTCATTTTCATTTTTATCGCTAAAATGTATAGTTAGCTAGTGTTTTGCAGCCAACAATAAACTTCTGTTGAAAGGTTAATGTGACTATTTTTAGTTTTATGGTTGTTCATGTCCTAAACTTAATTTTTTTTTACAATATTATATCGCATATCAATTATCGCAATTTTTATAACATTTTTCTTTAATATTATTAATACTAACTGACACTTTCCATTAATTTTCACTTTAATTATTAAAATTTATAATTGAGTTTATTCTGAATGGGGTGTATGCACAGCTAGTGTTTTTCAGCCTCCAATAAACGTCCGGTAAAAGTTTAATGTGACTATTTTCAGTTTCATAGGTTTGTTTTACAGTATTGGCATTGTGGTGTAATTATAGTAGAATCAGTTGAATAGACTTGGTTTAGAGCTGACATACTGAAAGTTAAAGCACCTCAATAGCCATATTTGGGTTTATTTTGTTTAATCATGTTAGCCTAACAACAGATATTAGATCAGTTAAAAACAGAATCTCCTGTGCACGTTGTGAATTGTTTGCATTCCATTGCTGCTTTTGTGGAAAGAAGGACTGTTTTAAAGAAAGGAAACTCACTATTGAGGACCAGAGCGGTTTTGGGTGTGTGTGTGTGTGTGTGTGTGTGTGTGTGTGTGTGTGTGTGTGTGTGTGTGTGCATTGTGACT
>CAIGQV010003909.1:6368358-6397673 GCA_903798115.1 Danio jaintianensis | reverse complement strand
CCTCATTTAACAGCATACATACATGCCTTACATTGTACATCTTTCGCCTAAATTAATCAACAGATTTTTCGACGTCACCTCATACTTGAGTTTCTCATCAAATCTTGACCAATCAAATGCTCTCTAGTATCTGACAGGATCTTAGAATTACAGTGAAATATCGATCTGTAGGGCGGCACAGTGGCTCAGTAGTTAGCATTGTCGCCTCACAGCAAGAAGGTCGCTGGTTTGAGTCCCGGCTGGGTCAGTTGGCATTTCGGTGTGGAGTTTGCATGTTTTCCCCGTGTTCGCGTGGGTTTCTTCCGGTTGCTCCGGTTTCCCCCACAGTCCAAAGACATGCGCTATAGGTGAATTGAATAAACGAAATTGTCCGTAGTGTATGAGTGTGTGTGTGTGAGCGTGTATGGGTGTATGGGTGTTTGCCAACACTGGGTTGCGGCCAGTGGTGGGGAAAGTTACTTTTGAAAGTAGTGCATTACAATTTTGAGTCACTCCCCCAAAAAAGTAACTAATTGCATTACTTAGTTACTTTTTATGGAAAGTAATGTTATGGAAAGTAAGTTATATTACTTTTGAGTTACTTTTGTGTTGCTTTTCCTTACCTTCTTTCAGAACTTGCAGGTGTTTTTTCACCTTTTTTATAGAGAAGCTCTGCATTTAACAACCACCTTTATAACCTACACCTTCATTTTCCTTTAAAAAATGTAGGATAAAATTATATTTTGAGAACTTTCTGAGCCCAGAGCTATACATGCTGTATATACAGATTAATGAAAGCATGTAAAGTAATGTGTTTGCTACTTTTGTATGTTTTGTATGTTTTGTGTTATTAGTTAAGCAAATTCATTGTCCATTGAGACAAAGATTGCAATAAAGCCTAAGAGTACTAATATGAATAATTTATATTAAGGCAAAAACTTTTCAAATGTTTAATAACAAAATGAAGAGTAAGACGATAAAAAATCCCCAAATCAAAATAAATCTTTGAGCTTTATACATTGAATAAATTGCTTCATGTGGCCTTTACAAATGTGTAAATCGCTTCCCAAAAGAGAAAAAAAAACTTACTATATTACAAAACGTAGTCGCTTCTACAGTAGACAGTGGCTGCATCTCCTCAACAACAAAAGCAATTGTTTTTGTTTTACCTGGAGAACGTGAACTGATGTCAATCATTTGTTGTTTAGCTGGAGGTGGGGTGCGGGTGTAGTGCTTTGCATCCAGTTTTGTTTTGTTTGTTTTTTTGTTTTTTTTGATATCATGTTTCTTGCAGTTGTCAAGAGTTTTACTTACACATAATCTACACTTAACGACAATCCACTTCTTTTCTTCGATGAGTTCAAAACAACAAGAATCCATTGCAAAAATGTAAGTCTCCGGCCTGCCATTGTTTCTGTTTCTGACTGTCTGCAGTGATGACGGGCAATTCGCAAATGAATCGTTTGTTTTAATCAGATCTTCTAAGTAAACCGGTCGAACCAGTTCATTAAATTGAACGGAGTTGTCGTGACAGTGACAGTTTGCGTTTTCAGTACTAACATACCCCGTCTGACTCGAAATAAACCAATATCCTGAGTTATTCAGTTACTAGAAGAGTACACAGACTCATCTGCTGTGAAAAAGGAGACCTGATGATGATGATGAGTGCGAGCCGACTGTCTGTTCTCTCGCAGCACGCTCTCTCATTGAATGTGTGATTCAACCTAAGGTAATTTTTATTCCGCAATATATTTTGTAAAAGCCAATTAAGCAAGGTAAAAAGTAACTTGTGTTGCATTTTGTTAAAAGTAACTCAAATAATATTACTTATTTTTAAAAGTAATGCGTTACTTTACTCGTTACTTTGAAAAAGTAATATTAGTACGTAACGCTACCCCCAACACTGGTTGCGGTTGGAAGGGCATCTGCTGTGTAAAACATATGCTGGAATAGTTGGCGGTTCATTCCGCTGTGGCGACCTCTGAAATAGAGATTAAGCCGAAGGAAAATGAATGAATGAATATTTATCTGTAAATCTGTTCTGTCACTTGCAAAAGCTCTATCAACATTTTTGGCCATGCCATGGTATTTACAGTATAAGGATATCATGCACATACCATAATATTTAAATATGTAATTCATTCTGTAATGCAGTGTATATCAAAGTATCATTGTATTACATTCACAGTGCTTTTTGTTTATTGGCTTCAGATTTGATATGATTATTCAGATTCTCATACTATATTCTTTCTGATGCTATAACGCTTATCAGTGAATGTTAGTTTCACACACAAAGCTTTGTGACATCAGCAGTCATGAAATATAGCTCATCAGTCATATACATACTGCTTTTGTGCTTTATTTGTCACTTTTGGAGCTTGACAGACTCACAATTTCCTTTATTGTTGTGGATAGAAACATCTCACTTCTTGTTTTGGGAAAGAATTAATGCAGATCAAATTATGTAGAGCAAATTATGTGTATATGGTGATTTTTATTTATTTCTGGCTTGTCTATCCCTTTAGACTGTCCATGAATGTTACAGTTTCTGTCTGTGCTTTATTCTGATCATCTCTGGTGGTCTGTGCATTTTTTGTTTTCTTTCTTTTTCTTTCTCCTGTTTGTGTTGTCAGTCCAGTGTTGTGCCATCCACATGAGTTACACTCTCTGAAATAAACCATTCTGCACACTTGCTGTGTCTGGAAGAAGGAGAGAGACAGATGAGTCTGTGGGCACATTGCTCTTGTCAGTTTTTCTCTGCTGTGTGGTGTGTTAATGTGCAGTGTATCAGTCATAAGCATAATACTGGCCGCACTAAGGCCTAAATAGCATCATCTATCAGCCGGAGAAAAACAGAGATAGCGTCACAGAGTGTCACTGCATGCTTTACACATTATTACATATAAACGTGCATACACGCTCATTATGGCTCTCTGATTATATTTCCTTCTCAAGTACTTTTTAGAGCACAGAATGTATCATTTATGGGGCGGCACGGTGGCTCAGTGGTTAGCACTGTCGCCTCACAGCAAGAATGTCGCTGGTTTGAGTCCCGGCTGGGTCAGTTGGCATTTCTGTGTGGAGTTAGCATGTTCTCCCCGTGTTGGCGTGGTTTTCCTCTGGGTGCTCCGGTTTCCCCCACAGTTCTAAATTACCTGTAGTGTATGTGTGTGAGTGAATGTGAGTGTGTATGGGTGTTTCCCAGTACTGGGTTGCAGCTGGAAGGACATCCGCTGCGTAAAACATATGCTGGAATAGTTGGAATAGAATACTCAATTAATGATATATTGCGATGTTTCACTAGATAACTTGAATAGCTCTATTTGCAAAATAATAATAATATAATTTTAGATTGATTGAGATGATTTTTGTAGGGTTTATCATGCATAAAATAAAATGAACAAATTACAACTGTAGATAAATACAGCAGAGCCAATATACAAATGGAGTCTAACAGTATTCAGAATCAGAAATAAAATAGTCAAATGTACAGTAAAGCTGTATTGTCTTTTTTGTATAAATTATTAAATTCAATTAATCTTTGTTGATGCTACAAACGTAATATGTCCAAGGCCCCAAATGCTTTAAACTTGCTTAAAATGTTTACACAGGCCTTAAAAACACACGCAGTTGATTTCTATTCACTGAAATATGTGACCCTGGACCACAAAACCTTAGTCAAAAATACATTGTATGGATCTAAATGATAAATTTTTCTTTTATGCCTAAAATCATTAGGATATCAAGTAAAAATTCTGTTAATTAATATATTTTGTACATTTCCTACTGTATATATATATATACTGTTTATAGTCATTTTTATTGGTAATTACTAATGTGCATTGCTAGGAATTTAATTTGGACAATTTAAAGGCGCTTTTCTCAATATTTAAATTTATTTGAACCTTCAGATTCCAGATTTTTCCAGATAGGTGTATCTCAGCCAATCATAACAGAACAAATATTAATGGAAGGCTTATTTATTCAGCTTTTATATAATGTCTAAATCACAATCAAAAAAAAAAAAGTACACTGACTGGTTTTGTGGTCCAGGGGAGGGCTGCATGATATTGGAAAAGTGTGATATTGCAATGTTTTATTTTTCTGCGATAAATATTGCAATATGAATACAGTTTCACACAATATATTGAATAGCACTATTTGACAGTTTTGTAATGAGTCTAAGGGTGCTTTCACACTTGGTTTAATTGCTTGGACCGAACCGAAGTTCGATTGTCCCCCTTACCACCTTCTCGGCTGGTTTGTGTTCACACTGTCTTTTTTCCTTCTGAACCCCGATACGCTTGTGTCATCAAGCTGCTGTTTTATGTACGGCTGTTGCTAGGTGACGGCCACGAAAGCAAAAATGGAGACGTCCGCATATCATGGTCATTCTGCTTTTACTGAATCTTTTGGTTTTGTTACCAAAGCCAAAATACAGAGAGCCACTTGCGTCTATCTGCCGCAAAAAAACATAAAAAACGTTCAGAACAGAAGTCGTTTTTGGTGAAGACAAGCAGACTTTATCACTGTGTTTGCACTGGGTCAGTCCCGCTTGTCACCAAGGTAGGTGATACACAGACACACACACACACGCACGCACGCACGCACGCACGCATACACACACACACACACACACAAATGAACGTTATAGTTTGTTGTACAGTTGTTCGCACGAACCGTACCCCAGACCACTTCTTTCAGGCGGACTCGGGTACGGTTCACGGGAGCGCACGCGAGTTTAGAAGACAATGTTCACACTAGCTAAACGTACCGTACTCTGACGTCAAACGAACCCGGGTGCGGAGCAAAAGTGCTAGTGTGAAAGCACCCTAATAGTATTCAGCTACAGAAATTGAATAATCACATGGAGACAATTTATCTCATTCCTTGTCAAAATATCAAAAAATTCTTAGAGCAAGTAAACGTGTTGTTTTGTTTTCACATTCAGAAGAAATAAGTCAAAATTAAGAGTTTTTCCTTAAAACAAGCTAAATTATCTGCCAGTGGGGTAAGTAAAATAATCTTGTTTTCCCCTTAAAATAAAGAAATTTGGAATAGAAACAATGCAAAAATGATATGTATATATATATTGCTGAAATTATATATTGTGCAGCCCTAGTTAGGGTCACTTGTCCTCCAATAAGACTCATATAAAGATGGAAAGGACAAAGTAAGAAATATATGTGCGTTTTCATTTGTACTATTCATTCATTCATTTTCTTTTCGGCTTAGTCCCTTTATTAATCTGGGGTCGCCACAGCGGAATGAACCGCCAACTTATCCAGCATATGTTCTACGCAGCGGATGCCCTTCCAGCTGCAACCCATCTCTGGGAAACTCATTTGTACTAATTGAAATATATTAAATAAAAATAGGTTGAAATATATTATGAAATGCGTTTAAAGAAACAATTAAAATGTGTTTCTTTCTTACCTAAATGAATGTGTAAATTGTTCAGAAAACAAAAAAAAACATTGTGAATTGAAGAAATTTTTATAAATATAAATTCCAATTATTATGTTTAGAATAATAAATTCACATATAAAATGCATTCATTCATTCAGTTGTTTATTCATTCATTCATTCATTTGTTTGTTTATTCGTTTATTGATTTATTTGTTTATTTATTAGTTTATTAGTTTATTCATTTTATTAATTAATTAATTAATTAATTAATTAATTTATTTGTTTGTTTGTTTATTCATTCATTTCTTTATTCATTCATTTGTTTGTTTATTCGTTTATTGATTTATTTGTTTATTCATTTAATTAATTAATTTATTCTTTATTCATTCATTCACTTATTTGTTCATTCATTCATTCTTTTGTTTATTCATTCATGTATTTGTTTGTTTATTCGTTTATTGATTTTTTTTGTTTATTCATTTTATTAATTTATTTTTTTAATTGTTCATTCATTAATTCATTTATTCAATTATTTGTTTATTCGTTCATTCATTCTTTCATTCATTCATTCATTCATTTATTAATTGACTACATTTTATTGTAACAAAATGGTTAAAAAAATACAAATAAAATAATTAATTTTATTCCTATGTATTTTTTTGCACAAGGCAGCTTTCAGGTTTTAACTATAACTGTATAATAGAGCTTGTTTGTCTTTGTGGTTGTAGTTTGTCTTTCAGACTGACATTTACATGTATTTTAGTCTCCTTTTAACATATTCCACTGTATGCTGCTCAGATGAACATCACTGACCAAAGATCAGCCATTTATTACGCAGGATTCCCTTTCCTGACCACACTCAATGGATCCCTCCATCTCTAAAAACAGGAAAAAGGAGAGAGGGGAAGTCTTTATTATTAATGAGTGTAACATAAAGCGCTTAATTTGCACCGTCTTTAACAAAATTATAACTCACACACTGAAAGCAGCAGAATTTGCATAAATCTCATTATAAACAGAGAGTGCAGTTCATAAATCCTCCCATTAATTAGAGGTGTTTTCACCTCTCTTTCACATGGTATTGTGTATTTATATACGTACATATTTTTACAAATGATTGACCTTTGTGGTTCTGGAAGTGTCTGGATATGAAAGGTACTTGTATTGTTTGACCTGTTGGTCATTTATTTTAAGCATTTTGCACACGATTTTTATCCAAAGTGGCTTTTAAAGTACACATTTTATCCTTTTGAGCTGAACCCATGGCTTTGGTGTTGCTAGCATTGTGTTCTACCTTACATGTGTGTGTGAGTGCTAATGTATTTGTGTAAAATATTCTGGGTCTTTGTGTGTTTGTGGCTGTGAAAGGGATTGGGCCTGATCTGTTTGTTGGTCTTTCTCATTAATGTAGGATTTGCAGCATTAGGCGTCTGGCGCCGTCAGCAGAACTAAAGCTGGAATGAGCCAGGGAGCCCCTCGCCAGGTGTCTTCATAAACACACACCTGTTACCAGACAGCACACACACACACACACGCACGCACACACACGCACGCACACACGCGCACGCGCACGCACGCATGCACGCACGCACGCACGCACGCACGCACACACACACACACACACACACACACACACACACACACACACTACAGTATGTGTGCAGTGTAGAAAGAGCTTAGCGGATGGCATTGTTGTTTTTGGTTATATTGTAGCAGGATTTGGGATATGGAGACTGTTCAAAAGAAGGAATGAGAGAATAAAGAGGTGAACAAAACTCATTTTAAAGGGTTAGTTTGTGTAGATTTTGATTAATGAGAGATTAGCATAGAATTAAATATTAAAATAACAGCTTCCCAAGGTCAGGACTTTGCATAGAAGTAAAATATCGGGAGGAAGTGGAAATATCTTAAAGGAACCGTTAACTCAAAATGAACATTCTTTCGTTATTAACTCACCCTTATTTATATATATATATATTATATATATATATATTTTAACTTATATATTTTTATTATATATAAATGGTTTGTTCTGTAGAAGTTACAAAAATTGCTTAAGGGGACTAATAATATTGACCTTAAAATGTTTTTTTTTTTTTATTGAAAACTGCTTTTGTTCTAGCCGAAATAAAACAAATAAGACTTTCTCCAGATGAAAAAATATTATAGGAAATACTGTGAAAAATTCCTTGCTCTGTTAAACATCATTTGGGAAATATTCGAAAAAGAAAACAAATTTCACAGGAGGGCGCATCATTTTGACTTCAACAGTATATATTATCTTAAGTGAGGACTTAGTTGGACTTTTCTTCAGTCCTCCCAAGTTCAATTGATCAGTCAGAGGCTTTAAATAAATTCAATCAGTTTAATTAGTCAGATGAATAAAGCATACAGAGCTCTGGGTTGCACAACTAAACCCGCTACAAGACGAGTCTTATGTTCGGGCGGTCCACAACAGCTCACTAAACTAAGCAGCCTTATATTTATAGTAGATCTGCTTCATTCCCTCCCAGGGCACTTCCTCTGTTCTCTCAACCAATGGCAGTCACCCTGTCACTAATTGTCAGGCAGAACGGCTCTCGACAGATTTCTCTCGCTGTTTGGGAGATGCTGGTACTCTACAAAGAAACAGTCACACACACACATAACAGAGCACACAATTGAGAAAGCCTGCACCTCTCCCATCAGTGTTTCCTATTCTACATTCCTGTTAGATGGAAAAAAACAAGCACACCCTGAAAGAAAGAGTTGTAACATTTTGCTGAGAGCAAGTTCTCAGAATTTAACTTCACCCTTCTATCACGCGCCCTGGTTATCAGTCACGAAGCAAGGTTATATGAGGTTAACCACACAAACATAAGTTCATATATTTGATTAAAACAGGATTAAACTATTAATGCATAAAACAAAGTTAAAAAACATCATAATTCCTTCACTTTGTACTTTAAAGGCTGAAGTAAAATATTTGGACTTGATTTTTACCCTGGTTTACTGAAGTTGGCACTAGTTGTCAGTTGTCTTCTGTCAGTCTGTCAGTCGTGGTCTGGTGGTTAGAGAGTTGGACTTGTAAGCAGAAGGTTGTGGGTTTGAATCTCAGTGCCAGCAGACAATGACTGAAGTGTCCTTGAGCAAGACACCTTACCCCCGTTTGCTCTGCAGTGATAATTGGCCTCTGCATAATACTTGTAAGTCGCTTTGGATAAAAGCGTCAGCTAAATGTAAATGTCTTGAGTTTTCAAATTTCACAGAAAGTAACAGTATATGATAGGGCTGCACGATATTGAAAATATTTGACATTGCGATATTTTGTTTTGCTGCGATTTATATTGCGATTTGAATACAATTTCGCCAGATAGCTTGAATAGCTCTATTTGGAAAGAATTCATTAAATTTGACTGATTTGAGATTATTCTGGAAGATTATGGAGATTATTCTGTATTATTATTGGGAAGATAGAAGTAAAATATATTAGACATCACAGTATTCAGGTACAGAAATTGAACAATCAAATGTAAAATAACACTGTATAGTCTTCAGTGTATAAATAATTTAATAAATACATCTTTATTAGAGTTACAATTTCTTGTGCCTGATTACTTTAAACTCTGGTGCCTGAATGCCTACACAGTCACTGGCCTTAAAAACACATGCAAATGATTCCATTATGGATAAACTCTTCAGTGAATCCAAAAATCTTCTGGTTCTGAACTGTGGCACCTGGTAAAATATAATCCAAATATATAAACTTCCTGCAATGTGACTATTGCAGATGTGCACAATGTGATATCGATGCTGAAACGATATATTGTGCAGCCCTAGTATGATGGGCACAAACCCTTTTAAGTATTAGACTTAGCTTACATTCAGTTGAATTGCAGTATTTTTAATATTTTAAGCTGATTTTAGAATGAATATATATATTTTTGTTATATAGCCATGTTTCTATAAAAAAAAAAGCTATACGTTGACTTGTTTTTGACGTGCAGAATAACCCAGGCACAACCTGTAAAGTGTCAAAAGGAGTGTGGACGAGTAATTAGTTGCATTTAAAAAAAATTTAAACAGTTTTTGCTTCCAACAACAGCAAATAAAAAATAAAAATCTCAGACACATTCTAGGGATCATGGAGACTTCATTCATTTATTTATTTTCCTTCGGCTTAGTCCCTTATTTATCAGGGGTCACCACAGTGGAATGATCCGCCAACTATTCCAGCATATGTTTTTATGCAGCAGATGCCCTTCCAGCCGCAACCCAGTACTGGGAAATCATGGCTTTATTTTACATATTTTAAGAAGAGCATAATAGGACACACTTTAAATCCAGTGTGAACTGACTACTTTTTTTTCAGTATGATGACATATTTCAAACTGAAATGTAATATTGAATAGGGTCTGGGTTTTATTTTTGTGCTCCTCCAATCATCTTTCAGTCGCTGCAAACTAACAGTTGGAGGGGCGTGGCTAAGCATACTTCACCAAAGTCGTCAAACTGACATCCTGAGAAGCAAATGGTTAGATTTTGATGAAATATTAACAAAGCAAACTTTTTTTTAATCAATGGATTCATTTGCATGGATTAATTGTTCAATTTAAGATTAACAATGCTTACTAGCAAAATAAACATTTATTATTTTTAATGCAGATAAAATAAAAAAAACACACTCTCTTCAACATGCCAGCAGCTTATGATTGTGTTTGAAATCCAAAAAATGCTGGCTTGTTTCAATCCATATTTGGGTGGATTATTATAGATGAACCTAACCATTGGGTTGAATTTCAAAATAGTATTTATCTATGTTTTACCTGGATTTGCTTTGAAACAACCATTCATGGTGGCACAGTGGCTCAGTGGTTAGCACTGTCACCTCACGGCACTCAGGTCGCTGGTTCGAGTCCCGGCTGGGCCAGTTGGCATTTCTGTGTGGAGTTTGCATGTTCTCCCCGTGTTGGTGTGGGTTTCCTCTGGGTGCTCCAGTTTCCCCCACAGTCCAAAGACATGCGCTATAGGTAAATCGAATAAACTAAATTGGCCATAGTGTATGAGTGTGTGAATGAGTTTGTATGGGTGTTTCCCAGTACTGGGTTGCAGCTGGAAGGGCATCCGCTTCGTAAAGCATATGCTGGAATAGTTGGCGGTTTATTCTGCTGTGGCGACCTCTGAAATAGAGACTAAGGTGAAGGAAAATGAATGAATGAATGACAATCATTCATTTTTTCATATTCATGCTAAACTGGGATATGAGAAAGTATTTTATCATCAGAAAAATGACAGCGTTGATATCTAACTCTGACTCGTCCTCTGTGGTCTCATGTGCTGTTGAACATATTTACAGCCGAGCTTGGCTGTTTATTTTACTTTATATGCTTAAATGTGTCTCATATTTACCAGCATCTCTTAATGAGGTCAAAACCACTTGTACTGTAAGTGATACAAGTGGGTAAAACATTGCAAGCAGTACAAAAACAAGGAGTAAATTCTTATGCAATTTACCTTCAAAAATAAGTTCGTTTTTTCTTAAGCTCAGCCTTGTTTTATAAGAAAACAAAATCAAAGTACTGATGATAAGCGCCGGCTACTGGCAGAGAATGATCGAGCTTTTTTGTTCAATCACTTGTTTTCTGCAAGTGTGGTTTAAATGTACTGTATGTAGCATCATTTCACAAAGTCAAACCATTATGTTTTTACTTCATATTTTGAGATTATAAAATCCAATTGAAATAAACAATTTCTCAAGCTGGGCTGCACGGTGGCGCAGTGGGTAGCACGTTCGCCTCACAGCAAGAAGGTTCGAGCCTCGGCTGGGTCAGTTGGCGTTTCTGTGTGGAGTTTGCTTGTTCTCCCCGTGTTCGCGTGGGTTTCCTCCGGGTGCTCCGGTTTCCCAAAGACATGTCCAAAGACATGCGGTACAGGTGAATTGGGTAAGCTAAATTGGGTAAGCTAAATTGGCCGTAGAGTATGAGTGTGAATGAGTGTGTATGGATGTTTCCCAGTGATGGGTTGCAGCTGGAAGGGCATCCGCAGCGTAAAACATATGCTGGATAAGTTGGCGGTTCATTCCGCTGTGTTGACCCCAGATTAATAAAGGGACTAAGCCGAAAAGAAAATGAATGAACGAATGAATTTCTCAAGCTAGCTAATACAGTATATGCTGCTTCTATTGCCTTACATTTTATTGCTAATAATGTTACTCCAGCTTGTGATGAAGCAAATATAGTGCTACTTTATGTTGTCATATTTTCTTGTTTCTAGCTTAATACAAAAGAAACAAATTCAGTATGAAAATCTGTGTTTTAGGTTTCACATCTTGAATGATAAGACTTGCTTTCTATGACAAAGTGAATGATTTAGGACTCTGGATGCAAAGTACTGATGAAGAAACTGTTTTGTCTGAAAAGTTAATTGCGGCATATAGTTGCAATAAATACTTTTTTTTTTTTTGGAGTGGTCAGGAAGTTTTAAACTCTGAAAGTGAATGTTTATTTGAATCTCAAAGAGTCTATTAATACAAAAAGTCATGCAAAACTCAGCTTTTCATTGATTGTCTGTGTGTGTCTTCAGGTACCTCCATTACCCAGCTGCAGGCGGTGGATCCGGATGGCGAGCCACTGATTTTTGGTGTGGTCGGAGAAGAGGCCATGCGATACTTTGCTGTGCAGGGAACGACTGGTGTGGTGTGGCTGAGGCAGCCGCTCGACAGAGAGGTGAAAAGCATGATGAAGAGCAGATGCTGAAAGAACTAAATGACTAGAGCTGATCTAGTGTTATAATGCTGCTTTTTTCTCTGTTTGTATTTTTGTGTCTTCAGGCCAAGTCAGAGATGCAGGTGGAGTTCACTGTGAGCGATAGTCAAGGGGTGAGTTAGAGATCATCTATCTGTACATCTACAGTTAAAGTCCAAAATTATTAGCCCAACTTTTTTCTTTTTCCCAAATGATGTTTAACAGAGCAAGGAATTTTTCACAGTATTTCCTATAATATTTTTTCTTCTGGAGAAAGTCTTATTTGTTTTATTTCATCTGGAATAAAAGCAGATTTGAATTTTTTAAAAAACATTTTAAGGTCAAAATTATTAGCCCCTTTAAGCAATATTTTTTTTGATTGTCTACAGAACAAACCATCGTTTTACAACGACTTGCCTAATTACCCTAACTTGCCTAATTAACCTAGTTAAGTCTTTAAATGTCACTGTAAGCTGAATACTAGTATCGTGAAACATATTTAATAAAATATTATGTACTGTCTTCATGGCAAAGATAAAAGAAATCAGTTATTAAAAGCCTGGATTCATTATCATTCAATCATCATTACCTGGATGGGAGACCACATGGCAAAACTGAGTTGCTGTTGGAAGTGGTGTTAGTGAGGCCAGCAGGGGGTGCTCAACCTGCAGTCTGTGTGAGTCCTGGTGCCCCAGTAAAGTGAAAGGGATGCTATACTGTCAGTGAGCGCTGTCTTTCGGATGAGACGTTACTGTGGTCATTAAAAATACCATGGCACTTCTCGTAAAGAGTAGGGCTGTAGCCAAATTCCCTCCATTGGCCCTTACCCATCATGGCCTCCCAATCATCCCCATCCACCGAATTGGCTGTATCACTGTCTCTCCACTCCACCTATAGCTGGTGTGTGGTAAGCGCACTGGCACTGTTGTCCTGTGGCTGCCGTCGCATCATCCAAGTGGATGCTGCACACTGGTGGAGGTGTGGAGAGACCCCCTCCCTCATGATTGTGAAGCGCTTTGGGTGTATGGCCATTACATTGCATTACTAGAAATGAGTTATTAAAATTATTATGTTTAGAAACGTGTTGAAAACAAATCTTCTTTCCGTTAAACAGAAATTGAGGACAGTAATATACAGGGGGGCTAATAATTCAGGAGACTTTATAATTCTGACTTCAACTATATATCTGTCTTTAAAATCTATGCAACCTTTGCTTTTTTCTTTGCTCTACTGTTCAAAAATTTGAGGTCTGTATGATAAAAAAAAAAAAAGTAACTTTATTTTATTGAGCAAGAGTGCATTAAGTTGTTCAGATGTGGCAGTAAAGACATTTTAAATGTTATAAAAGATTTCTGTTTAAAGTAAATGGTGCACTTTTGAACCGATTTAAGAAAGAAATATTAAGCAAGCAGTTTTAGCATTGATAACAGTGAGAAATCTTTCATGAGAAAGCAGCAAATATCTGAAGCATTAAATGACATTACTTTTAATTAAATTAATATTTTAAAAGTTAGTTTTTTCTATATTTTTAATAAAATAAAATACCGCCAACCTGATTTCACCAAGTAGGACATGTTCCTGGATTAACATCTATGTTGATCCTGGAACAGCATTCCAATCAGCCAATCAGAATTAAGGGATACTTTTACCGTTTATGTTAAGTTTAGGCTTACGGTTAGGTTTATGCACTTCTACATGATTTTATATTTAACTATTATTCCCCTCTGATTTTGGGAATAATTTACAGTTATAGTTGGGTTTAGGGGTAGGTAATAGCTATGGATTACATTTTCCAACAAAAATGATGTTCCAGGATCAACATAGATGTTAATCCAGGATCGCATTGTACTTGGCAAAATCATGACGTGAAATAATGGAAGTAACTTTTTATTTGATCTAATTTGAATTTTAGGTTGTCAAGGATACAGTGAACATTCAGATCGGGGACGTAAATGACAATGCTCCATCATTTTACAACCAACCCTATGCCATTCAGATACCAGAGGTAATGTTTAACACTTCTCAAAATTTTGCTTTCCATTCTGCTTTTTCATTTTGATATATTTGTCATCCTGTTTCACATCTGAGTAAGAATATGTTGCATGAAGTATTTAATTTAATTTAATGTAATTTAATTATTTAATTTAGTTTTGTTTTGAAAACTATTTTATTGTATTTTGTTTTGTTTTGTTTTGGTTTATTTGTCATTTTTAATTTAATTTAATTTTTAAAAATATTTTATTTTATATTTAATATTTTTTTATTTTATTTTATTTTATTTTATTTTATTTTATTTTATTTTATTTTATTTTAAACTTACAGACGCTTTACATTTTGTTGGAACAAATTTCATCCATGAACTGAGCACAGACACCAAGAACACTGCTAAAGAGACCAATGTCTTATGATCAGTCTTATTTAAAGATTCTCGTTTGAATTCCAGAATGACTGTGTCATACGTTTGTTATGCGGAGAATGTTTTTGAAATTCTCTTTATTTCTGTTTTCCATCACATATTTGTCTGTTTCCCCTCACTGAGATCAACAGTCCCCCCTCTTCGCCCACTCTCCTGATCTGTCTATCAGCACTCATCCTATACTTCAACTTATCCCTCTCTCCTCTTCCCATCATCCTTCTGGCCCATCCCGTTCTAATCTCTGACATGAGGTAATTTGGTAAAGTAGACAACACACACGCACACAAACACACACACACACACACACACACACACACACACACACACACACACACACACACACACACACACACACACACACACACACACACCTCAGCTGATGTTTATATTGTGTGTGTCTATGTACATCCCACACTCACTCCTCCCCACAGCAAATCTTCAAAGCCCCAGATATTTTCTCCTCTTTTCAATGTGTCATTTTGAGTGAAGAAAAGTAGGGTGAGAGTGAGCGAGTGTGAGTGAGAGAGCCGTATTTAGCTGATGTTGTTTACCGCGGTGTGATGATTAAGCTGTCTGCAGTTAGAAGGACACAGGAGGACCCACATGTTTGGCCACTTACCCATAATTCTCAGCCTTCATCAGTGCTGCGGAAAACCTAAAGGGATTTTGATTGTTCTGTGTCGACTGACTTTTAGGAGCACTGAGTCATAAGATTGCTTGTAAAATTTATTTTGAATCGTGTTCAGGTCACTTTTCATTCAAAGTAAAAAAAAATTAAGTGATTTGTCACTTAATGAATATGACATTTATTTTTGGTGGGTGTGTGCGTGACAACTAAAAGCAGGAAACGTTTTTGGAATTTTTACAGCATTTATTTTTAAGAAATGGGGGGCTGAAAAGGCTAACGTTTCAAAACAGCTTGAATGAGGATAATTTTGGCAGATAAATAAAAATGCTAATGAAAACTTTTCATTTTTAAAAACATTATTGCTATTAAAGATTGACTGATAATTTGTATGGTTGAGTATTGTTTGGGTCTTTTACGATACGGTACAAAAACCAATGCTTTTCAAAATGATACTGTTGTCTAAATAGATAATGAAATGAAACTAAATAAATTTATTCTAAATGAATAGAAATGATAATGTTGTCTAAAGGCTGATTTATACTTCTGCGTCAAGCACACGTGTATGGTCCGGCGCAGCTATCGCGAAGTCGCATAGCCCTCGCTGTGGCTGACGCCGACTCTGACTCGCAAAAATGTAACTACACGTCGCAACGAATCGTATCGCAAGCGCTACAATTGGTCGGCTTGGTAGCAGTGACGAGTGTGGCCGTTGCTGAGAGCCGCAAGCCCGATGGAGCGAGTGTTTACAAGTGCCGAGTCCCGTAAAGGAGCTACAGATGATTTTTGTTTTGTGTTTACCTTATGATTAAAGTCGTTGCACGTCCGCTGGTTCCCGCCTCTGAAAGAGCGAGTTTTAGCTACTTTTACATTAAGGTAGCATTCAGAAAAACAAAACACCCACGAAGAAACTTGATACAGAGGAACATAAAAACCCACTGCCAGCTAGTGTTTTAGAAGTGTTATTGCAGAGCAACACAAACAGCACGCAGAAGTATAAATGCATGACTACGGGCAAGGCAGGCGCAGTGGGTCACGCTGATCACTCGACGCAGAAGTATAAATCAGCCTTAAATATTAAGAAAGGATCCTAACTGCAGATGATTTAATCACGCAATAATAAAATCTAAGGTAAACATTCTGCAGTAATGAAAGTTGTTTGCTTGTCGAAACACACTCATTTCCTCTCCATATGCACCAGACACCTTCTTATAAGGACTTCTCATAATTGAGTGGACTTGACAAACCACCTGTAGGACGCACTTTCTCCTCTTTGTATGACTGGAGACTGGAGAAAAAACAACAACTTAGACTTGTCATTGCATTTATATTTGTTTTTTTAATCCTCACTTTTAAGTCACTTTGTATAAAAGCATCTTCTAAATGAGTAAATGTAAATGTTTGCAAAGCTTCTCAGTGAACTGCGGCTTTGTGTTTTAAAAGCTGCTACATCTGATAGCATGGGAAAATATCATATTTCATATTTTTACTAATTCCAAAGTCATGTTGAATCAATAGCTATGTTTCCATCCAAAAATGTGAATTAACTTCATGCGCAAAACTGGAATATCGCATAAAAGATGTGCGAATAAAGCAGCGTTTCCATCCAACGAGTCAAAGAGAACAAAATCGTCACTTCCTGATTAAATGGCGCCAAATATCAACAGTAAAAACGGAATTTGCTGAGGTAGGAGAAGCTGCGTGAATCTTTTCTTCATTTAATAAATGACTTGCGCCTCAGAAGGCAATCCTGATGCGCAGTGAATGCGCAGTGGCGTTTGAAGGCGTGAGCCGCGGAGCACAGAGGCTCTTGATTCTGGAGGTCATTAATAATATAATAACGCTAATATTGAAATGGTTAAGGCATTTTAGAATGACCAAAACAACATTTCAGATGTTTTACAGTGTGCTCAGCCTGCTAGTTTGTCCATTTACAAACATTTTTATCATCACATGATCTCTTATAACCAAATTTTTATGCGCATTTTCAAAATTTATGCGCATCTTGGCATTTCCATCAAGCGTTTTTTTATGCGCATATCCAAAATGCACATAAAAATATGTGGATGGAAACATAGCTAATGAAAACAGTTTAATCTTCTGTTTATTCAGGAACCACTGTAGGGATTTCCTGGGTTTCTTCATCAATGCTTATTTGGAGTTTTACATGTGAGAGCGCCCCTCATGATAATTGCGGCTTTTGCTTAATCATGATCTTGATTTAATTTCGGTTCATCACCCAGGCCTAATCATGATCTATAAATATTTTACTATTATTATTAGTAGTAGTAGTCGTACTAGCATTTTTTAAAATAAATTTTGATGCATTTGTTGGTAACAAATGAGAACTGGGGATGGCATTTCGATAATATTGCAATATTAAAAATGTTAATGGTGCAAAAAAGGCTTAATTTTTTAAGCAAAATGTGGTTCTGGGGAATAATGAGGAAAAGTATTTTAGTCTGTATTTTTTATAAAGCACTTGCATTTTCTTAAATAAAATGGAAAGGACCATAAAAATAATTGTAAATGTTGTACACTGAATAAATAGGCCTCTGCATTAGGCTTCAAATCAAGTAAAAGCGTCAGTGGCACAAGTGACATCATCAAACATCATTGGTTCTCATGTCACATTGATACCCAGCATCAAATTTTAATTAGAGTGACAGCTGGGAGGAAGATTGTTAATTATATTTTGACAATTAATTTTCATCTGAACTGTTTTCCTATATTTCCATTTAGAAAAAGACAGAATAAATGCCCCAGCTCCACCTCAGCTCCCTCTTCATGTTTTTAAGTCTTTTCATTTCTGCATTTTGATGGCCTCATTACCTCCACTGACCTCCGGGGTCTGAGAAAACACACTGCAGCATCACTCCATCAATCTGTCACTCAAATTATATTCCACCAATCAGGGGTTACTCTGACATCAGCACTCAGTCAAGAAAATAAGTGGAAGGAATACAATGTTAAGATAGTTGGAAATGCTGAATCAAACAGATGCTGAAATTTATATTGCATCAGATACTATACATTTATATGACATATGCACTGATAGGCATTGTGGCGGCACAGTGGCTTAGTGCTTAGTACTGTTGCCTCACAGCAAGAAGGTTGCTGGTTCGAGTCCCGGCTGGTCCAGTTGGCATTTCTGTGTGGAGTTTGCATGTTCTCCCCGTGTTGGTGTGGGTTTCCTACAGGTGCTTCGGTTTCTTCCACAGTCCAAAGACATGCACTATAGGTGAATCAGATGAACTAAGTTGATCGTAGTGTATGAGTGTGTGTGTGAATGTGAGAATGTATGGGTGTTTCCCAGTACTCGGTTGCGGCTGGAAGGGCATCCGCTGTGTAAAACATATGCCAGAATAGTTGGGCGACCCCTGATAAATAAGGGACTAAGCTGAAGGAAAATTAATGAATGAATGAATGATGTGTAGTGACTTTTCCCGATTCCCCAACTTATAACTTTCTTCAACTTTGCTTCCTGTCCTCCTTTAATAAAGGCAAAAAAAAGTAAATATTAAAAAAGTGACCTATTAAGGTGCTTTTCTGTTTTACTCTCAACTACCAGCAAAGAATAATTGGTGAAGGCTGATTTTTCTGAGCCAACATACACAATATGACAATTTTACACTTGATTTGTTTATAAGAAATCAGGATAATCGATGAAATTAGCACGGAACGTTACATTTTTCATAGTACAACAGTTAGCGGTTGTTATTTCTACAATGATGAGTGAATAGGTTGCATATGTGTGTTTGAATGGCTCTGTAATTGGCAGTGTAATTTGTTGGGCAGTAACTGTGGGAGGTTTCTTATGAAAGGGGAGCAGGTGAACAGCAATGCATCTGACAGTTTTAAAGCTGCTTAAATTTACCAATGTGTGTGTGTGTGTGTGTGTGTGTGTGTGTGTGTGTGTGTGTGTGTAAGTGTTTACTGCATTGTTATTTTGTGATGGCAACGTGCAGCTGCTGGATCTACAGCGCTACAGCGTGAGAATTATAATTTAGTTGTGTTAGAGAGTCTCATTTGAATATGATGAGGAAAAACACTTGTAAGTTATCCAGAATTGAATGGAGAATGCTTTATTTAAATTCAGCTAGCAAAGAGGATGGAAAATTGTACATCAAAAGGTTACAAAATGGTGACAGTAAGTTTTTTTTTGTTGTTAAAAAAAATAAATACTTTTTTCCTCAGCTAAGACACTTTATAAGGGTTACTTTTTGTTCATCAAAGCTTAATTTAATCATGCTGCAAATTTGGCTTTGCCATCACAGAAATAGATTACATTTTAATGTGTTCTAATAGAAAACTGCTTTAATTTGTAATATTGCATAGTATTATTGTTTTTACTGTATTTTTGATCAGATACAGCCTTGATGAGTGTAAGAAAGAAATGACTGACCCTTGTAACCAAAGTAAAGTTTTGCAACATGGACTAAAAGATTAATGTTAATGTATTATTATTTTAAAGTTAGCATTGATTTATATTACAGTGGACTTTTTAAGAAGATTATCATTAAACTAATGTCACTAGAACACCAGACTAAAGCACTATATTGTACATTTGGTGCTGTTTGGCATGATGTTAAGCTGTGTAGAGAAATATAATTTGCGGTTTTGCTAAATGTTTTGACAATACTGAACATATTTGTTTAGAAAATACATAATTATTTGAACTCTATTAATTAAAATTATAATTAAGGAAATTATATTTCTTCTGGAAAACTGTATTCAACAACCCTGAACTGGAAGGGTGATTATATATGCTTAAATGTGACCTGAACCCTTTGGAAATCATTGTGCTGTAAGTGTTATAGTTTAATATGAGAAGATGATGAATAACACTCATTAAAACGCTGCTGTGTGTTATAGACTGAACACATCAGGCTCTGCATGTGAGAGCGAGCAGGTGCCTGAGAGTTTATCTGAAGCAAAAGAGCCACATGTTTATGTGTGTCTCTTCATTTAAACTTCATTCACATTTATGTAAATGCAGGACACACAAGCGTGCTTCTGTATGAATGTGACATGGTCATTGATAGAATGGTCATCTTTTACAGTGTAAG
Organism: Danio jaintianensis; assembly: GCA_903798115.1. NCBI lineage: Eukaryota > Metazoa > Chordata > Actinopteri > Cypriniformes > Danionidae > Danio > Danio jaintianensis. The sequence continues at coordinate 6,377,453 of CAIGQV010003909.1, read as the reverse complement.
ATTTCTACTGGCATCAAAACAATAAAAGTGTAATACAATGGTTTTTTTCACATATTAGAACGTGTCCTGGTCACCCTAAAATGTCATTCAGTGTAAAAAATGTTATATACAAAAATCTTGTCACACATAGTCAGGCCACTGTAAAAAATGCAGGGTTCCACACAATTCATTCATGGTGTCCCAACACAAATCGATTAAGTTAACTTAACAAACTGAAGTGGATTGAACATAAAACAATTAAGTTGTCCCAAAAAAATCTCAAGAACTGTGTTGTTTCAGCGCAATTTAAATAAGAAGTTTGAACAAGCAGCAACATCATTTTTTGATATACAGTAGTATATCGTCTGTGATATATTTTATCATCAATTTATTGTACTGTAACTAGGTATGCACTGAATTTTTGGCTGAAAATAGCATTTTAAACAAAATAGAAAAACTGAAAATATGAGGCAAAAAACAATTCTATTCTGCACCAGACAAAGAAAGCGCTGCGCTATGAAACCCATTCATTTCAATGGCTTGCACCACATAAGGGTCATTTATTGCCAACCAACCTGATTTCACCAAGTAGGACATGCTCCTGGATTAACATCTATGTTGATCCTGGAACAACATTCCAATCAGCCAATCAGAATTATGTAATACGTTTACCGTTTATATTAAGTTTAGCTTTATAACATTATTGTTATAACTCTTATTCCCCTCTGATTTTGGGAATAATTTCCAGTTATGGTTGGGTTTAGGGGTAGGTAATAGGTATGGATTACGTTTTCGAACAAAATTGATGTTCCAGGACCAACATAGATAATAATCCAGGATCGCATTGTTCTTGGCAAAATCATGACGTGCCACGCATCACAGTTAAAAAGAGCTCAGTATATTCTGTTCTGTGGATATTCCACTAATGTACCTGTATACATATCTATGCATGAACCACACATACTCACAGGAAAAGCAAAGTCAGGCATATTCAGAATAAGAATCATTTACATAAATCATTACAATTAATTGTCCTACAATTTCTGTATTTTGCTGAATGATGATATGATACTGATTCACACATTTTGTGGCATTTAATTAATTTTACATAAGTTATTTAAAACATTGAAATAGACCTTTCACATGCATTCACTATGGTTTCTATGTATATAATATCACTTTTTGTTCAATATGTAGAGCAAAACGGGACTAATTTCTGATCTCTATGCATTACAAATCCACAGGCACACCAGAAAACTTATATTTTTGGAAAAATCATTTCCCTCTATATTTCTTTTTGCCATGTTATTGCATGTCACAACCAAATTATTCTATTTATTAGATACAAATTAATGATCATAAATTGCATTTAAAGCTCCTGTGAATTGCTTTGAAATGTGCACTTCTTATTCGATGTTTGACATAATCTCAACCAGAACATGAAGTGAGGGCAGGACATAGAGTAGTTCCTCCCCCTTTAAAAAAAAATACAGCCAGTAGTGTTTTGTTTCATAACCGCTCTGCCAATTAGAGTGGTTGAGCTCAAGCGCATCAAATGTAAAGCATCTTGAAGGGGGCGGGGCATGTTACTAGACAGCATTTAATTAGTCAGAAGATTTGATGAGAAACTGGAAACTAAATAAAGTGACGTGAATAAAACCGTTGATCCATTTAGGCAGAAGTGACAAACTGCAAGCTTTACATGTTTATATTAATTTCATATCTTCTAAACGCAAATTTTTTATCGTTTTGGAGCACACTAGCTTATAAATATCCTAAAAACTAACAGTACTGATACTAATATATAAAAAACTTTATTTTAATTTTATAAGATCTTTAATATAAAATATGATACAGCCTTATATTTGGGCTAAATGTACTGTTGTATAAAGGAGAATGTATTAGTTGCATATTATTTTGACCAGTCTTTGTGTCAAGAGCCTATAATGCCTAAAAATGCTATCCGACTAGGCCTCTCACAAGAGTTTGCATCACTGAATGAGATAAATAGGGAATATTAGGGAATAAGATGTAATCAAAGGCGTTTCGTAATGATAGAGGCCAGTGCTGAGTGTCACACAATGGCAAGCGTAATAACTGTTTTGGGAGGCAGCGTATGGTATTAATAAATATTGTGAAGGGTGAGCTCAGCTCTGTCAGAAAAAAAATATGATATTTCCAAACTGACTATTTTCACTCCCAAACCTGCCAAACATCTAGAAGACAAAGAGCGCTTGTGCCGGCTTTCAATTTACGTTCAAAGAAAAATGGAGCTGCGGGAAATGGAGATTTGTGGTGGACAGTGATGATATGGCCTCTTGATCTGTTTGAAAACCGCCTGCCAAATGTAAAGCAGCGGATGTTTAGGGAAGGGAATTGCTCTCCCCAGCCAGTCATTACAGAATTCACTGCTGGAGCGGTAAACTGGGGGCTTTATTTCTGTCGCTCTCACTCAAATCTATTACGAACACAAACACACACACACAGTAAAGAGAGAGCGCTTTCCTAACTTTTCTAAGAGTAAATGGGAATAAATATGTGAAAGTGAAAAGAAGAGAAGAAATCATGCCCATAACTGCACTTGTGCATAGACATTAGCTGAAATTAGACAATCCTGGAGGAATTATTGGCATCAATATTTTTTTTATTGAAGATATGAAACTTGTGAAATGTTTATGGTAATGTTATATTTAAAATAACTCTTTTTATTTATTTATTTATTATTATTTTTTATTTTATTTCAATATTTATTTTAAGTGTTATATATTCCTGTAATGCAAAGATGAATTTTCAGCAGGCATTATTCCAGTCTTTAATAAATCCAATATTATGATTTGCTGCTTAAATGTTTTTGTGGAAATCATGATAGTTTTTTGTTTTAGGATTCCTTGATGAATAGAAAATACAAAAGAGCAGCCTTTATTTGAAGAAAAAGTGACATTATCACTACATTTCCTGTCACTTTTGACTATTTTAATGCATGCTTGCTGATTGTTATGATCACTAGCAATGCTATCCTTGTAGGCTGCTGGAGAACACTTCCTGTCATTCTACTGAATTACAAATCCCATCATGCCCTGCAGTCACACACCTGTTTCAGTTTACCTCCTGATTAAACACACACACGCACGCACGCACGCACGCACGCACGCACGCACGCACGCACGCACGCGCACACACACACACACACACACACACACACAGCTGAAGCTGATCAGGACGATTCATGGACTATTTATACACCACACTGACACACTGATCACATACTGATATCCGGGCTCTTGTTTCCCTGTAGCGAGCGTTTCCTGGATTGTCTAGCCTTATTTTGACCCTTGTTTGTTTTATATGTTTATGTTTGTTTGCCTGTCCGACCATTCTAATAAAAGCTGCAATTTGGATCCAACCCTTAACAGATAATAAATATAATTATTTAATCAGTATTAGTTAATTAGTAAGGGTGGAGGGGCTTTTGTCAGATCCCCCGCCGCTTCAGAAAGGGGTCCCACGAGGTAGCATATTGGGGCCTACACTTTTTAACATTTATGTTAATGATATTTCTTCTGCTGCAGGTGATTCTTGCATACATCTATACGCTGATGATACCATCATTTATACATCTAGTTCTTCTCTGACTGCAGCACTTTCTTCACTGCAAGCCAGTTTTTTAAGCATCCAACGCGCTTTTACCAATCTTCATTTAGTTTTAAATACTAATAAAACAAAATGTATGGTTTTTAATAGAAATTTACCACATGTTGAGTTTCCTCCTAAAATTTCCTCATTGGACGGTACTGAGATTGATTATGTTGACTGCTACAAATATCTTGGTATCTGGTTAGATGGGAAACAATGACATTTGAAACTCACATAAATGAAATGCTCAAAAAGGTTAAAGCCCAGATTGGTTTTCTCTACAGAAACAAATCTTCCTTTACGCACTCTTCAAAGCAGCATTTGGTCAAATTAACAGTATTACCAATTCTGGATTATGGGGATTTAATTTACAGATCAGCTTCAAAAACTCTCCTTCACAAACACTTAATTTGGTCGCTACTCTTTTCAGTTTTCTGCTGCTGATGCTTGGAATCATCTGCAGCAGACCTTAAAGCTCAACACTTTTATTCCACTATCATCTTTTAAAAAAAATTATCCAGTCAATAGTACAAGATCACTGTGCTTGTTTTTAGTAGTTCCTTGGTTTTATATGTTATTATCTGCATTTGTGAAATTGCCATTGTATTGTGTCCTTGCTGCTTTGTACTGTATCTGTCAATTTTAACTGTCAACTGTACTCTATCAATTTTATGTTGCCTCCTGGCCAGGTCGTCATTGTAAATGAGAACTGGTTTTCAATTGACTTACCTGGTTAAATAAAGGTTATTATTATTATTATTATTATTATTATTATTATTATTATTATTATTAATAATTAAAATCTTATTTTTTGAACTACAGTGTAAGAACAACAAAAATGGCCGCACCAATACAAGTGTTGCAGTAAATAGTAAGGACAGTGTCACAGTAGCCTCTTTGTTCTGTCTTGCGTTATACTGCCAACACCTATTGAAATGAATGTTAATTTAGTTGCTTTGTCTCTGCAGATTGCTGTATATGTTCATGTTTTTTTGTGTTGATCTCAGATGCCAGCAAAAAGTAAAGAGGCTATGTCGAAATTTTCATGTATTTTCATGTATATGTATCATGATTTTCGGTGCTGATGTGGGAACAGCATACAACAAAGCTTAAAACTTAATCTTCGTCCCTGACTTCCTCGTTTGTCAAAGACTTTTACATGCACTCCTGAGACCCTGACTTCTGTTCTGACACGCATAAAATGAATTCTTATTCGGTGATAAAGATAATGCAAAAATACCTATTTTGTACTGTAATGTTAATGTGTCATGCAAAGAGAGTTAAAGGAGTAAGTCAAATCTCACAGTCATACCCAGTGCTGGGGAAAGTTACTTTTCAAAGTAATGCATTGCAATATTGAGTTACTCCCCCAAAAAGTAACTAGTTGCATTACTTAGTTACTTTTTATGGAAAGTAATGCATTATGTTTTTGAGTTACTTTTGCGTTACTTTTTCTTACCTGACTGAGGCTTGACCTCTTTCAGAACGTGCAGGTGTTTTTCTACTATTTTCATATAGAGGAGCTCTGCGATTAACAACGCACTGTATAATCTCTATTTACCTTTAAAAAAATACATCAAAAGATAATAATGTAGGATAATGTTATCTGAGAACTTCCCGAGCCCAGAGCTATACATGCCACATATACAGATTAATGAAAGTTTAAAGCAATGTGTTTGCTATTTTTGTCTTATTAGTTAAGTAAACTAGTTAAGTAAAACCGGTTTCCCCCACAGTCCAAAGACATGCTGTACAGGTGAATTGAATAATCTAAATTGGCCGTAGTGTATGTGTATGAATGCAAGAGTGTATGGGTGTTTCCCAGTGTTGGGTTGCGGCTGGAAGGGCATCCGCTGCGTAAAAAACATATGCTGGATAAGTTGGCGATTCATTCCGCTGTGGCGACCCCTAATGAATAAAGGGACTAAGCCAAAAATAAAATGAATGAATGAATAATTAAACTATAAAAAGTAACTCGCATTACATTTTTTAAAAAGTAACTACTAAGTAACTTGCTAAAAAGCAAATATTATTACTTTTTTTTTTTTTTAAATAATGAATTACTTTACTCATTACTTAGAAAAGTAATATTATTATGTAACGTGTAACTGGTCATACCTACGCGTATACAGTAGTATATTGTCTGTAATATATTTTATCAATTTACCGTACTGTAACTAGACATGCACCAAGTTTTGGGACCAAGTTTTTGGCTTTCGGAAATTATCGGCTGAAATGGCATTTTCAATTTTTATCCGAAATAGAAAATCTGAAAATGTGAGGCAAAAAAACCCAAACTATTCTGTGCCACGCTGCCCAGCATTGCGCCTTGTGAAGCGACTTTCACACCAGACATAAAAAACGCTGCACTATGAAACCCATTCATTTCAATGACTTGCACCACACAAGCATAAAAGCAGTGGAGCGCACAGTCAACTAGCTGGAATAAATTATTGAGTAAAATAAATTAAAAGTCTTAAAAATTTATTTCATATTATTTAATAAAATAATAAATTATTATTTTAAAGCATTTATGGTTTTCGTCCAAGTGCATTTAGAACTTTTAGTATCAGTTTCAGCCCAGAACTTTCCTTTCGGTGCATTCTTAACTGTAACAGTGTGATTTTAATTCCAGATCTTGTGCAGACACATTCATATTACCATTATCTAATGCTTTCTTATCATCATCATTTTTGTTTATTTTGTTACTGAGATATGGAAAGCATGCAGAAAATATTTGCATATGCATCTAAATGTCACTCTTTGCTGCAAAGATTGTTTTTTATTTTTTATACTTTTTTTAATTGTATTTCTTTTTTTAGGGAAGAAAGAAGAAATAAAAAAAAATTATTATAATAATTATAATAAAAATAAAAATACAATAACATCGGAACTCACATGAACAGTTGACTGGTCACATGTGTCATTACAAGTCATCTTAACAAATACATATCAAGATCAGTTCACACAATGTAAAGGCATAAGCAGAACCCATATTTCTCCCAATATTGCAGGTTTTTGTCCATTTGTAGTTTTAATGAAAAAATCATCCTCTCCATATTTTGAACATACCATACAATATCCAACCATTCAGATTTTGTAGGGGGTTCGAGTTGTAGCCACTTTCAAGTTACATTTTTCTTGCTGGTTGTGCTGCAAAGATTTCTAAAAACAATTGTGAGTATTTTGGCCTCTAAATAATGTTCCTTCTCTTATGTTACGTATAAGCATACGTTTCTGGCTGCAGTTCACTTAACAGCCACCAGTGTCACAAATGAGGAGGTCAGCCTTGATATCAGAAATACACCAATGATGTCTAAAATGCAGCCAAGCTTTTTGTGTTTTTTGGGTTGTTCATGTGTTTTATGTAAAGTTTGTGTGTGCTTATAATGCTGTTTGTGTGTCCGTGTGTGTTTTGATGGCTATTTAGTGAGTTATCACAGATGCAGCCTCATTTCGCTGCATTTTAGCACACATCATTTACACTTCAGTGGCTAATACTAACAACGCCTGCGTCCTGTCAATCAAACACTCTCTCTTTCTCTTTATGTCCTGTATCTGCTTGAGCATGAAGAGCACCTTTGATTTGTGTTTGCAGTTTTCGGAGTCTAATCTCACCTGTCATACTAGAGAGAGAGATGGAAAGAGTCTCCCATGTCTGTACTGCTTGAATCAACCAAAGACTCATTTACATTATTCCATTAGCACACAGGAAATAAACAGAATTACGCCATAATCACAGACTGGCTCATTTATATGGGAGCAGTACAGTATGTCTTTGTCTGATCAGTTGTGCAGGAAATATACATAATATTTAAACAGATGTTCTACTTTACAGATGTTTGAGGTTAATAAATATATATTTTTTAGCGTTTTTGGAAAAAGGCCTTGGGAAAAAATATATGCTAAAGAAGTCAATGACTACAGTTTTTTTTGGCATTTTTCAGAATATCTTTTATCAACCCATCTGCTCATTGCAGATACGTACCCATACGTCTACATTTCTGGGGACAGCAAAATACGTAACCGGAGGTCTGCTCACAGTTTTTGTTTTTGCGTATCCACCAGAGGCCGCTGGGTACGCTTTTTGATGATCTCAAATTTCTCTCACGTGTCCTCTTCTCACGTAAATCCACCAGAGGGCGCAATATACACTTCAGCCGATCAGGCCCACCCCCGTCCCTAAACCCAACCTATAGTGTTTTCAAAAGCAATCTAGAAAAAGAAAAGCCGTCACGGATGCATGATTTCACCACATTTTCAGCCTGTTGTTTATTTATTTATTTATTTTTGCTTTTGTTTTACCTGGTTTCTGGAACCGTTCTTCAGCCAGACTCGAACCCCATCATCACAGTCAACTCCGCTCCACGTCTCCACGTTTCCCAGTGATGAGTTGTGGCTGGAAGTGCATCCACTGCGTAAAACATTTACTGCAATAGTTGGCAGTTAATTTCGCTGTGGTGACCCCTGATAAATAAGGCACTAAGCCGAAGGAAAATGAATGAATTAATGAATGAATAGAATGTTCAAAAGTACAACATATATTTGAAGTTGGAACTGATATTATACAAATATTTACTGTCACTTTTAATCAGTTTAATGCATCCTAGCTGAATAACAGTGGAGAAAAAAAATGTCAGGGAGTAAGAAAACTGACCCCAAACTTTTAAAATGTAGTGCCTGTGTAATTACAGACTACAGTGGATTTTTAAAGCTCATGGCTGATTGTTATGTTTGGTTCAGAATCATGATCAAGAATTATACAGCAATTGCACAAAATATCATTTGACATTTTAATCAATGATGCTTTTTTTTTAACTGTTTGTGGACAAGACACTTTCACAGATGGTTGCTTTATTTTTAGAATTCACTGTAGATTTGAGTTATTTTCATGACTTTGTGGTTTGGGAATTTGTTTTTATATTTATAATTGTGTGTTTCTAAGTGCTTTTCCTTCTTTAAACGATCCAATTTAATTGGCAATGAAGATTGTAAAGATTTGAATACTGCATTTATTCCATACAGCAAAGGTATAGTAATGTAGAGCCATCAAACTCAAATGTACTGTAGTATATAATTCACTGAAATCAAGCTAATCCATTTTGAGATTTGAATTGTGCATTATTGTTTGTCCTACCTGTTTGTTTTTCATTCTTCCTTTCTGGGTCAGTATTTCAGGCTGTCTCACTCTTTATTTTCCCTCGTATTCCCAGAACAATTCCTTTGATGTATAATTGAGTCATGTACTTTATCCCTCTTTCTTTTTCATTCTGTTTTTCCTCTCTTTCCTTGGAGATGTGCACACATACCTAGATAGTCAGACAGTCAGTGGGAGACAGTATGGACTATATCCATATATTAGGTGAAGAGTTTTTCTTGAGGAGATTGAATAATAGTGGTTTGTCTATTTATCTGACTGTTGTTCTATTTATCATTTCCATCCATCCATCCATCCATCCATCCATCCATCCATCCATCCATCC